>JAPMOR010043764.1:1162182-1181289 GCA_026543865.1 Argiope aurantia
CCAACAAGAACTAATGTACTTCTAATAAAAATTTTGAAAATAAAATTATTCAAAATTTTTATTAGAAGTTTAATTAAAAATGATGAGTTAGCACGGGAGGAAATTCATACTTCCCATACCAGCCGCATCGAATCTTATTTGCTCCTGCATATATAAAAATCAAATACAAAATTTTTGATCATATCATGCTTCTTCTATATCAATACCTACATGATCACAGAAAAAATGATACGAGAACTAATAGAGACAAATTTTTAGAATTGGTACATTTAATCGCAAAGTTATCGGTCTTGTTAGATCTAAAATGGGCTGCAAAATTTTAATTCACTTATATATCACCAGAAATTCAAAACGAACTTTTTGCTATTTTGGGAGATAAAACTAAGCCAACATAACATCAGACAAGTAATAAATTCTAAATGTTATTCGGTAGCGTTCCGCTTGTTTCTCACTAAGACAAAACAAGCCAGGTATTAAGATGCCTAGTGATTGAAACTAAGAAAGTGCAAGTAGTGGAGTTATAGATTTCATAGAAACAAAAAATAAAATTGCTCATGGAATTTCAAACATAATTGGTAGCAAGCTTAAAGCTGATGTCTCAGTATAATGAAGTGCAGAGACAAGTATATGATAATGCAACTATTATGGCTGAAATGCATTCAGGAGTTTAGCAAAGAATAATAAGAAATAAGTCCCAAAGTTGAATTCGTACCTTGCTCAAACTATTCGTAAAACTCAGTTTATGTGCATGTCACTTCAACTGAGACGAATTCAATAACTTTTTTGTTACATTAGAATGCTGTTATCAATTTTTTTCATATCTGTATATCTTTGGGAAGTTTTTATAGAAGCTACAGACAAAAGTTTAAAAAAGGCTCAGGAAGCAATAAGGCAATGGAGCGTCAGAGGAAATACCTTAAAAATATGATACGGCTTCATTGCAAAGACATTTTGGTCTCTCTGGAAAAACTAACAGAGAGCGAAGAAAGATTAAATACAAGACCAAACACAGGAATTTTGCTAGTTACGATGAGATCATTTTCTTTTCTTTGTTCATATATATATATATGTGTGTGTGTGTGTGTTTTGAAAAACAACCGTTTTGAAGATAATCTAAAACATTTCTATATTTTTCTAACTATGCATTAAAAACTTATTATGTTTTAAACATGTATCGGAATTTATTGAATATTTCCAGCTCCTAAAATAATTATATAAAGGTTTTTCAAAATTTCCTTTTCTTTATCATAACTGTTGCCTAATTTTTATGAAGTTTTAAAGAAGATGTATGGTGAGAACTCATATTCAGTGCACATCGCTATATTTGTAACAGGTAGCATTTGCATTGCAATTTTTAACTGAATTATAATTTCATGCAATATTTGTTTTCTTTGAAAAATAACTGTTTATAAGATAACTATAAAGAATTTATAATTTTTAAATTTCTTAATTATGCTAATTTAGGATTTAAAAAAATGCTATATTTTAAATATGCATTAAAATTTATTTAATAATTTCGAACTCTTTAAATAAAACCATAGTAAAATACCGTTTATAGCATCATTTATACTCATTTACATTTCAACATCTCATTTATACATTATTTATATTTTAACGTGGTTTCCTCACAGTTTCAATTCATTTCTAACAATTGTTAGCATAAAATATTTCCTTTATTCGATGCAAAGCTTCAGTTATATATCTTTTCATCCTTTCTAAAATTCACAAGCATTTTTCTTCAGTATTTATTTATCCATTCCAATTAAAGGGGAAACTTTTTCTGAAAAAGGATTTCCTCACTTTCATTTAATTTATTTAAGCAATGATGAAGAAATTATTTCATCTTTCTTTGAATAAAACAATGGATTCATTGAAAAACGAACTTATTTTGCTTATCGAAACAAGAGTGAAAAAACATTCTATGAACTTGATTTAATTCATGATGCTGTACTTAATTTCCAATAATGGGAATTTCAGAAGACGATTGATGATTTTTCAAAATTAAATATATACTTGCCAGCACATAAATCATATAAAATAAGAAATGTATATTTAATACTCAAGGTACACAAGGGAGGTATAATTTTTTAAACGATAAACGTTTAATTTCATTAATGTTAAATGTTCAATTTCAGAAATTAATTATTAATTTTAGTACTATTTTTAAACATATTAGTATTATCTTAAAAACTTTATGGTTTCTACTTCTAAGTGAATTGGTTTTAATAGCATTAAATATCTAATAATCAAATTTCTTTAATAAAATTTCAATTATATGTCTTTTCATGTATATATCGCTTTACGTCAGTCCCTTGAAAAGCGTATGAATTGAACTTTACTGTAATATATATATTTTTTTTAATTAAATGGATTCTTAGTGTTCTTCCTTGTGTCATATAACTGTTGTGCCTTCCAACTAAAAGGTATTTTATTCAATTTCTCACTCAAAATTCTGCAAACTATGTTTATAAAAAAACATGCGACACAATTAATTTGTAGAGCCGACTAAACGAAAGTTAAACGTGACATACTACTAACCTAACACAAAAACCTCTATTACTTAAAAGGGAGAGCTTTGATAGGTTAATTATATCATAAGATCAATGACCGAGGGCGACCTTCAAGATAGGTTGTCTGCGAAATTGTAGCAAAAATCGAAGCTCCCTCCTGTCTACGCTACAATTTTCTAGGAACTAGAGTTCGTCGAACGTTATAATGAACTTAGAAATCGATTGACCACTTCAGGTAAATGAAATATTTTCTGGTTTCTGGACCTTTCAACAGTTTTGTCAGCTTCGTGTTTGAGCTCCCTATTTATTTTTCTTTTTTAAATTCTGAACTAATAAAAAATCGTATTCCAATAGTTTCATTACCGTCCATTGCGTGCCACATATATTTTTTTTTTTCTCTTTACTTTGCATAAGTTGACTGAATTCTGGGAGAGATTTTGGGACATTTTAATTCCTTAAGAGCGATTCGTGAATGTAAATGTTGATATGGGACGTTTAACAAGTTTACATACAATCTGAAGGAAAATAAATGATATCATTTAATAGGAATATTTGAAAAATGCAACAATAAGTAAAGTTACACATTTAAATATATATATGTATATTTTAAATATGTATATTTTAAATAAACTATGTATATTTTAAACTATACTATGTATATTTTAAATAAAATTGTAATACCAAATGATGTTCTTTATTATCTAAATCCTATATTATTTATATTTTAAACAACAGTAAAATATCCAATGATGCTCTTTGTAATTTAAATCCTGCACATCTAAATCCTATGTTATTTATATTTTAAATAACATTGTAATATCCAATGACATTCTTTGTTATCTAAACCTTATATTATTTATATTTAAAATAACACTGCAATATCCAATGATGTTCTTTGTTATCTAAATCCTATACATCTGAATCCTATATTATTTATATTTTAAATAACATTGTAATATTCAATGATGTTCCTTGTTATCAAGACATATTTGAAAATGGTGTGACGGATAAGAAAACAGAAAAAGACCCTTTTCTTATACAACTCTTTTTTTAAAAATAAGGCTAATTATTTTTGTTAATATATTAAATATATTCGTAAGTATATTCCATAAATATATTTTTAGAATCTTTCTTTCTGTAAACAGTTTTAGTTATTTTGATCATTATATAAATCATCCTCTATTGGAGCAGAAATAAGTGTTTATATTTAACTCATATAAATAGCTTTTATTATTTCAATAATAAAAATATTAATTTTTGAAATTCATATATGAATCTTAATTCTTGTTTTGTGCAACCAATTACTTTATTAATTTAGTTTGATGGGTTTTTTTAAAGTTTCGTTTTTAAAAAATAACTCTATTCGACCTCATACAAACTCAAAAGAATTTCCTCATGTGATTACTCTGTCTTCAGAAGATTTTGATCTGTGTAATCTAATAAAATCAAAACAAATTGACATGATGAAATAGGCATAGTCAAAAATTTTGTTTATTTGTCGTTTTAATAACAGAACAATCGTGACAACAAAACATTAAATGATGATCAAAAGAACCAGTGAACAAACCTGTGAAGATGACCAAAATAACCTTACTTGAACAATAATTCACTTGGTATGTTATACTAGAATACAGCATATAGTTATATTATACTTCAAAAATGAAATTCAAGAGTACAATAGATGGTCAAAAAGGCCATAATCGATAATTTTGTTTATTTGAGGTTTTTAATTACATACTATGAGAGGTTATAAAATATTATACAATGATAAGTAGGATTTATGCTTCTTTTACTTAAATAATGATCCTATCAGAATGTTTTACTTGAGTTCAACATAAAATTATTTTTCTACCTTTCAACCATGAGAATTAGACACATTACCAAGCGGCCATATACAAGAGCAAAAGTCTTGGCATCAAAATCAAAATGAATTTTAATATTAATTACAGAAAGTAACAGCAAAAATTCCAACAAAATGTTAATTAACAAAAAACGAAGTGTTGAAAAGTGTTTTTATTACATAGTATGGATGCCATTTGACATTTATACGCTAGATATTCAGAGATTTCTTGCAGAATAATTTGAAAATAACTGCGTAATCATCCATTTCTTCATAAATATTCATAGAACACCCGATATATTGAAAATTTTACAGTTTAAAATAAGTATTTAACAAAACATTAGACTGGAAGCACAATAATTTGTTACATGAATTCTCACTTTTGTCCTTTGTTTTTCCATTTGATCCATTTTAACTTCCCGTCTCGTGGCATAGAATGACGTCTTCGAATATCATTGGATAAGTTTTTACCCGTAGAAGTGGTAGCTAGGGAACTTAACCCGTCATTAATTTCGGATCTAGACGCATCACTTAGAGCAGACAATCTATCATCTTCTATAGCTGGACGATCATGATGGCTGACTCCGGGTATATACATTAGTAGAGGTGGTCTTCTATGTACTGTATATTCACTATCAGAAACAGATGTTATGCCATTATCTGGCTTACTTGCCAACTGGAATCCTGAGAGAGACCAATCAATCATTGAGTTATCACCATCACTATTAACTGGCTTAGGAGAACCACTTTTATAATTCTTACCGTTTTTATTTTCTAAATTAGATGACAAATACTTCCGAGAATATATGTCATTGGAAGTCTGCAAATCAGATTTTGCCATACGATTTGGAGAAGTTGTATTCTTATTTTCATTAGTTTTCTGGAACAGCCGACTTCTATTAGTGATACTGTTATCATTTCTGTTGGCAAATTTACGGTTTGTGTTTGTATTGACTTCAGTAAGAGGGATTTGGCGTCCTCTGAGATACCCAACAGTGGCTGAATCATGGGAAGATTTTGATTGACTATTTTCTCTCAACTTCTTTGAGTCAGCATTTAAAAAAGAGATATTTTGGAAATCTGTTTTGGGGAGTTGGACTTTATATGCCTTTCCATTCTGTTTTGGGGCTGAAGCTGCTACAGTTTCGCCACGTGTTGAATATATATGTACGCCATTGCTTATCTTACCATTTGTTGCAGGTTCGTGTTTTTTAAAACTGTGGTTACTTTCACTTGATGGGTAATTACTTTTTGATTGGTAATCTTGATAAGGACGGATTCTTTTAGAAAATTCATCTTCAAGGTTTTCTTTCTTGGCTGGTCCCGCTTTCGTATAGCTTTTGAACCTATCATCACTATAATTAATTCTTGAAGAGGTTGTGGGTTTGAAATTACTCAGTCTATCTGATTCAGAATTTTGTGAATAAAAAGGAGAACTAGTCTTCTCTAAGGATGAAACATTTTTGTCTCGATTCAGAGTTCCATAGCATTGTGTAGCCATATCGCGACTACCTCTTAAAAATCTGTTTGAAAAAGTGCCATTGTCACGTCTAGCGTTAAGGTCTTCTGTTGATACAGATTTGTCAGCCTTTTTAAGTTGTTTAAACCGATTGTCATTGTCCAAATAATCATCATGTGATCGGGATCTCCTTTCTCGTTTCTTCAAAGCATCTATATCTTCTATTCTTCTAACAGATCTCCTGAAAGGTGAATCATTTCGAATCGCCATTCGAGGAAGCTTCAAAATTTGTGGCAGTAAATCTGTTTCATCTCGAAAGTTATTTTCATCTACATTTTCATCAGTTTCTTCAAGTATCGCATGAGTTCCATGAATACTGCGGTTTCGTAAGTTGCTGTTCGTAATATGATTTCCATTATAGTTATAACGATCTCCATTCATTTCATCAGATCGCCACACTGTTTTAGGACCTTGGTAACGATTTGAACCCAGATGCATTTCATCAAAATAATCAACAGGAGGTTCAATGGGATGATAATATTTGGAATCATTGGCGTTGTTCACGGAGTAGTAGCCATTTGAATTGGCATTACCATCACTATAAATTCGTTGATTATTCGATGTAGCCTTCAATCCATGTTGAATGTGATTGGAATCTAAATCTTGATCTTCAACTTCTGCAATCGGGGCAAGAGAATCATGAATGCATTCCATGTTTTCTTCAGCCCATTCGTTTGGTCTGAAATAATCTTCGGCAGATTCATATGATGATGGCGCATCTTGCTTGCTTTTATAAACTTTGAACCAAAATCTGTTACTTGGTAAAGTCAAATGATCTGCTTTGTTCACATCTAAATCGGGTTTCCATGGATATTGTTTCACACGAACAGCGTTGTTAAAGCTCACTTTTTTGGCTCCAATTTTTGCATCAAGACTTCTACCTGATGCTTCTGATACATCAGAATATGAATCATTTGAAAGAAGCAAGCTACCTGGCATTTTTTGAAGCTAGTTTCGCCGCTGACTTTATTCCTCAAGTTTCATAGAAGCCTTCTACCTAAATGTTCGAAAAAAGTATACAAAAAGAAATTATTTATTAAGTGAAAGATATTAATTACATAATAATTAACAACTAATATCTAAAGAATTACTCATGAATTTTAAGTTTGAATAAATTTTTTTTATAGAAATATCATCTCGTGTCATACAAAGGTTTTTAAAATCTTTTCCTTCATAAAATATTGTATAAAATGCAATTACAGATTTCATCAGAAGAAATTATCATTATAGTGATAAAGACATTGACTGTTTCTCTTAGGAATCCCTATTTCCCGAAATCCGGGATTTTCTTTCATATTTTTAATACTGAATAAAAAAATTATTAATGCTCAGTTTTTAATGTACTGCGTTTGAACTCATTTTAATGTGATTAATACAGCATTAAGGATCTAAGAGAATCATAAAACGATGCTCTTTCATTGTTATATTTTAATAAACTTCTCAAATTTTAATAATTTTTTATGAATTTAATATAATTTGCTAATTAGACTGCTAAATAGTTTGGGAAATTATCCATAGTTTTTGAAGTAAATTCCGTTTATATATTAAAATATGCTTTAAATCAGTTGTTTTCAAGTTTTCCATATCTATACTAATCATGCACTTCCTTAAACAGTCTTGTTGATTTTGCAACCTTTTAACGAAATTTTTATTATTAAAGAATTAATATTAAAACTTCTTTAGGAGTTACAAGCATGCAGTTGCCTATTTTTTTATAAATATATTTAATTTTTATTTTAATTTCAACAACTGTATTTTTCAACTTTGGAATTGTGTTTTCAAATAAGAATTTTTTTTCTTCTCTTACTACTTTAATTTTGGCATTCCAGGCAGCTTGTATGGTCAGAATGATTGCTTAAGACATTGTTAAGATTTTCATTGTTTAGAAATGGTATTAATACAATGTAGGTGTTATTATTCTTTCTTCTCTGTATAGTAATGTTTATATATAGTATAGTTTAATCTAATGTCATAAAAATTCAGTACTATTAAGTCGTTGAAGCAAAATAATTTCATAAAATTTTTTTAAAAAGTCGAGAGAAGAAAGTGATGTATATACTTTTTCGTATACGAAGTAATTCCGGTGCGGAATTTGACGAATCTCCACGCTTGAGACCTCTCTGAGTTAGAAAAACACACTTTTGGCATTATGCCTGTTTGTCTGCCCATCCATTTGTCTGTTGGTCTGTGAGTACAATTATTCAAAAAGGCTTTGAACTAAACGAATGAAATTTGATGTATGAATTTACAACCAAATTTATAGATTTTTATCCAAATTAAATTCTTCACTACTTCCATTATATTTTGAATGAAATCCATTCGCAGAAAGTCCATGAACAAGTGCTTAATAGAATGCAGGAAGTCTCAAATAAAAGTGAACCCAATAACTACAAAACGCAAAGAGCTAGATAAATGAAATTTAGTGTCCAGGTTTAGCATCCAGCATATGAAATTTTGAACCAAATTTGTTACACAGCTGTCTGTCTGTTGGTCTGTACTTTCACATGTATGTAAATGCAATAGTTCATAAACGCAATGATTTAAATCAATAAAATTCGGTAAGTTATCTTGTAACTACAACTGTAGTTCCGCGTCAGATTTTGATTTTAATCAGTCGGCAAAAAAAAAAAAAAAAAGTCGAAAATACATATTTACATGATAGATTTAGTAAAAATCATAGATTCTCGCCAAAGGTCTATTTTCACAACTGTTATTCGCCGTTGTATTACAAGACATACGTGATCTTATCCAAGGTCCTCTATTTTCTGTGTGGGAAGGGGAATTAGACCTTTATTGGAGAGTATGTGAGAAAGTTTCCTAGAGACCATTCCAGCTGGTTTACATTCTCGAACACAAAGTATACAAAAAGAAAGTATTGTAATTTCAAAAAAAAATTAGAACTCAAGATTTTGTCGAATTTCCTCGTTTCAGATTTTCCCGAGTTCGAAAAAAAAAAAAAAAATGAAATTATGCCTGCTTGTAAATGTCTGCGATGATTAAAAAAAAACGATTTGAGCTTGACGGATGAAATCTGGTATGTGATCTTTTCACCAAATTTATAGATTTCTATCAAATTCTGATCGAAGTCCATTCAGAAAAAGGTTTGTTTGTCCGACTATCCACATACAAGTTATAAAACGAAAAGAACAAGATAGATAAAGTTTCGCACAATGATTTAGCCTTTAAAGTGTAAATTCATATCAAATTTTGAACAACATTTGATAAAGGGTTGGTCGTCTGTCAGTCTGAATTTTTTACAAGCTTGTAACCGCGATAGCTGAAAAACACAATGACTAAAATATGTGAAATCGGACGTATGATTCTGTGATTACAGTTGTAGTTCTGTGTGAAAAAAAGCGTTTAAAATATATATTCGGATTTATGGAACTTGTGTATTAATCTCATCCCGGGGATTCTCTTATCACCTGAATATTTTTTAAATTAAAGTGAGAATATTAACTGAGCCAAATGATTTTTTCAAACCGATAGCAGCTTATTTTCCAATCTAAGTTCTCTATTACAATATAACTTATTTATTATTTTATAGATGATATAGGTGAAGGTAGACATTTTAAAAGTGGTAATTTATAAATATAGTTAAATAAATTTCATACGTTTATAACACTATGCATATACAGAAATACGATCCCGAAGATAATTAAAAGGTCAAAAAAATTAAGATGTAATGTTAAAGTAGTTCTAATTCTCAATGTTCCAAGCAATGGAGTAACTATAAATTTCCTTGTTTCAAAATCGTCTGTATTTATTTAGTTATTTATTAAATTTTGAAAAAATTAATAATGATTGGAAAAAAATTGTATTATATTGGTATAACATCAAAAGAAAATGTTTGAATTTTAAGATGATGTAAAGACATTTCTCGTGGAATAATTTACTCCAGAAACGCAGTGAAATTTCCGTTAATTTCGAATTAATTGAATATTAAATTAATATTTGCATTTTGAGGAATTAATTTAATACTAAACTACTATTAGAATATTCACTAATTCGGCAATCTTTTGATCTAATATGTCCGGATTATCAAGAATCTCCTGAAGGTTTTAAAAGGCCTATACTAGTTACGATAAAAATTGATAAATGGATCGCTTTATACAATGTGTTTTAACAGGTTATGCAGAAGAATTATGATTAAAAAACATGTGGAGATTAAAAAATAAAATTCATAGAGAAGCGATGTATTTTTGTCTTTTATGAAATGTGCTATTCGAAGGCTAAGGACAGATAATGAATTATTCGTCACGAAATGTTTCATGTTTATCATAAAATCACATCATTTGGAGTCCATAAAAATAAAAAAACTTTTATTGCTCAAGATCCAGGAATCGAGTTGTGCATAAAGTTCTTTGTGACATAACTTCATGATATTCTCGAAAGCTTCAACTACATCTAAGATAATGAAGATTCTTTATATTTGCTTTACAAGACCTTGAAAATGTTTTGTTTCCAAAATGCATGCATCAAAGACAAAATCAGAGCTTCGTTGACCGAAACAATACATATACACTTCATTGTTAGACTCTCATTATTTGTAATATGCATGATTTCGTGGTCATGACTAGAGTGCTTAAAACATCAACATCATCATTCTTTCCGAATGATATATTATCGTCAATAGTTGTCATCTGTCTTTCTCTAGCCTTTTCTATGAAAAGTCATTCATAGAGCTCTAGAAAATTCATATAAAACCGTCTTTCAATTTATTTACAGAGATAAAAATGATACTCAAACCTAATCCTAAATATTGTAATAACTACGAGTTTTTAAATGGTGATTATTAATTTAAAAAGAAAAATAATGTCACATATTTTTCTTCTTAATAGGTGCTGAAAGTAAAAATATGCATGGAATTTTATAACTTAGCTATTATATAGTTGAGCCATACCGGACATTCAGAAATGAAGAAAAGCTAATCTTATTTAATGTACATATTTTGATTTATATGTTATATATAGATGTGAATTTTATGTTTATACGTTATATTTATAATTTTATATATATACGTTAATGTATAGAGAGAATATCAGAAAACTATATTTATAAAATATTTTGAAGTGCTGAATTTTTAAAAAAGTATTCTATCTTGCTCATTTTTTCACACCCTTTAACTTTTACCACCATCAAACCAGTATAAAGAGAGAAATAAACCAAATTTAGGTAGGGATTTTTTTTGAATGGGATAGCCTAAGCATTATTCAATCAGTTCTCACCGAGTCTACATTAATTCAGGTATTAAGAAGAAATAATTTTATTTAATATGCATATTTTAATATACATTATTACACATAGATAATTTTAGAAAACTTTAATCATCAAACGTTTTGAAGAGTTGAAAATTTAAAAAAATCTTCTATTTTTCACATTTTTTTCACATCTTTTTGACTTTCACAACAAATGAAAAAGTATGAAGAGAGAAATAAACCAAATTTGGATGGAAACCAGTTTGGAATTAACCAAATTGTTATTTTTCTAATTTGGTTTAAACAGCATAAACGAATGAAAACACTTCGAAACTTGAACCGAATAGAAACAAAAAGTATCCTTTTTAAAATGACACATTTTGTTCTCTGGATTTCAGTAAACTACCATTAAATACAGCATTAATTTCTTGATTAAAAAGCTTTTAGGATTTCATGTGTTACATGACAGATGAGTTACTTTCAAATTCTTTATTGTGAAAACTTATTGAATGCTGGTTGTATATTTCTCAAAATAAGAAGGAATTAAAATGCTAAGTTGGCCACAGCTCTATAAAGAAAAACCAATTATAAAACCGCAAAAAAGGAATTTAAGAGTGATTTCAAGTGTCAAATTGATAATAAATAGGTAATAAATAACAAATAAAAATCACC
The DNA here is from genome assembly GCA_026543865.1 of Argiope aurantia. Taxonomy (NCBI): domain Eukaryota; kingdom Metazoa; phylum Arthropoda; class Arachnida; order Araneae; family Araneidae; genus Argiope; species Argiope aurantia. The sequence goes on from JAPMOR010043764.1 coordinate 1,173,922, forward strand.
AGTTAAATATTGATTATAGCGAGGCTCCGATGAGCTGGAAGCTGATCTGTGATCCCAGAATCGCGCATTATAAAGAAGATAAATATAATCAGATTCGGAAAGCTTCGATTCGCTTCCATATTCTAATTTATTAAAATAAACTCGTCTGATATCACGCAATTCTTACGGCACAGTAGCCGACTCTTCAGAGCCAGGTTCTATCATCACGAAGATCTAAAGCCAACATTATTTTTTCAGACACTACATAAAATTTCAATTTAAATATTGCATTAATTAGAACACTAAAAAACGGGTTAAGTAATTTCGCTCATCTGTTGTTTAGTAAAACAAAAATGTTACCTCTCATAAGAAGAGTTTCATTTCATCACGAGGAGTAACGAAAGAAAACCATCTTCATTTACAGCTGCCTTGATAGCGAAATTAAAGATTGCGGTTCTTTGATAATTTTGTAAATTGAAAGTTTGTTGTGAAACCTGAAATAGATAGAGGAATAAGAAAATCTGAATACAAAAATAGGGATTTGCATAATATAAGATTTAAAGGTTATATAACTTATAAAAACATTATGAATTATTCTTTTTTTATGTATGCTCAGAATGATTCCTATAAAACAACAAAGCTTTATTATTTCAAGTAACTATGCTGAATCAAATTTGCAAAACACAATAAGCAATAAAAGGACTAAAGAGGTGAAAGACTTGCTTATTGATATTTTTTCAATTACCTCTTGAAAAAATGAGGACTTAAGACGAAAGATACATGTGGTTTTTCTTTTATCCCTCACTCTTATAAAAATAAGTATAAAAGGCTTATTATTATTATTTTTATCTCAACATAAAAAAATTTAATGTATCAGTTTTAAAACTCACTCTGAAACTGTAGTGTAGTTTGTCACCATAAGCCGCTTTATGGTACAGTATTCATAAAATCACACTTTTTACGTTAAAATATCTTTTTATAATATATTAAATTTTTGAACACCAATTTCCCTATTTCAACTTTTCCTAGAAGCGCTACAGTTCAGGACACTGAACGAAGTACATCAGGTTTCATTTCTATTTTATTAATTTATTTTAGAGTACAAAATATATGTATTTTGTACTATATCTATTTTTTGTTCGAATATTTTACTTATTAGTATTTACAAATTAGTACTTATATTTTGTACGAATCTATAGAAATATATTTTATCGAAAGTAAGTTCCCTAAATTTAATATCTCATACCCAGAAAATCAGTGCTATGTTTGCTTCATCTTATATATGGAAACAAATGTTTTCAGCTATGAACCTTAGAAAGAATTATTTCAGAAGTAGACTGACAGATGAGCATTCAGCCTCACTCCTTAGAATCAGTACATCTCATTTCGAACTTCAATATAAGGAACTTTTAAAAATGAAATCGCAATTTCATTCAACTCATTAACATATTTAAATTGTAATGTTTGTTTATTGTTTTTAAAATTTTATAAAAATTTATCTTGGCCCGCCAATTTTTTTTTTCGATTTTTGTCCCGTGACCGAAAAAGTTTGCCTGTCCCTGCTATATAGTATATTATACGAAGGATATCATATTTCACTTTTATATAATTTTGACTAACCAAGAATTTAACCCTTTATTAGTTGAAATCATGAGTTATACTTAAGTTTATTGGTTATATTAAGATTTGATCTCCTCACTAAGCTCGGAAAGCGTTCGCCAAGTGTTAAAAACTCGCCAAAAGAATGCTATCTTAAATAATATTTTTAAAAAAATCAATCGAAATTTCCCATGAGAAATATTTAGAAGCTTTGTAGAGTTATAATTATAATTTTGTGGATTACTGCATTTGACGTGTAATCAATTGAAAAATTTACGATTTGACGTATGTACCAAAACACTTTTAATTCGTTGATGAATAAATTTAGAGAGATAACAGAATAAAAACGTAGTAAAAAATGAATAAAAATCTTCGATCAAATTCACACTTTCTTTTTAATATATGCGTTTGTACTACACAGGGTTTACAATGTATTATATTTGCGAGCATATTAAAGAGTGTTTTGAAAAGTTTTAAACGAAGTTTTATGATCATTTTTAGAAGAAATATTTACATGCACTTTTTTAGAAGTTTATTCATTCATGCTTTCAATGAATATGCTACATTTTAGCATCTGGATAATATGCATTTTTGAAAAATTGTTTGATTGAAATTACACAATTCTGTTTATCACCTTGTATTATGAGTGGAAAATTTTCAATAAATAAAAATTTAAATTTTACTTTCTCATATATGAAGTATGCAGAGAGAGTTTTATAATCTTGGAGGAAAAACGACTCCAAGAGTTTGATAAACTACTATATATTAACCTTTCATGCGCCAGAGGAAATTATTTTTATTGAATTATGACAGTGAACATGATAATACAAAAAATGGAGTGATTTAGACGAATGAAATTCGGTATATGTTTCTCTATCCGTTTGTCAGCATGTATGTATGTGAACATGAAAGGTTTGAAACGAAACGAGCTATATAAATGAGATTTAGCACGTGGCTCCTGATACCAAAGTTGTAGATCTGTATTACATTTTGGACTCAGTTAAAAGAAGGATGTACAAACTGCATGTTTAATTCTTTTTACTATTTTTCTAAACTGAAAATAACACACTGTAGTAGAAATATATATTGCGGGCCATAAAGAAAAGTCGAAAGAACCATAAGTTCTTCATATTTTAAAATTAAAATATGAAGAAAAAAGATGAATAAAATTCTTAGTTAGTGTCTTTTCTTACATTCAGGGTTCATAAAATAGTGGTCGGAATTATATTTAATTAGCTGGTTGAATACAAATATCACAAATTATATAACTTTTGGGAGTAGTTCCCTCGAAATTTTCTCGTACTCTTTCTGATAAAAGTGTTATTCATCTTCCCTTCCCCACATAAAACTGTGGGCCATGGGCAAGACAGTGAACATCCCACTTCCTCAGATTTTTATTTTCAGTGCCTGCTCATGAGAATTATGTGTTTCGAAGTATAGGAAAAAAATATATATATAAAACGGTATTATAAAACGCTTGCAAATGGAGAACAATAGTTAAGAAAGTTCCTATCAGCATACGAAGTTTGGTCATCTTTTGGCGATTAATCGTTGGGATGCGGGTAAATATACAAATACCAGAAAATCGAATTTATATTTTGGACGCCTTTCTTACAAAGATTTTGGCAATTGAAACCAAAATTTCACACAGAACAGAAATTTTAGTTTCAAGATCACATACCGAAGTTTATTTAATTCACTCCGTTTTTAAATTGTCGCGTTTACATGCATGAGAAAATACAGACCGACAGACGGTCAATCCCTAGACAATTTGGATCTAAATTTGATATGAATCTACATTTTTAAATTCTCATTTGGTGTACTAAATTTTATCGATCTAGCTCTTTTCGTTTTGTAGTTTTCATGATAACTTGTATTCGAACAATCGGACAAACAGACTTCCAGTGACTGGGTTTCATTCAAAATGTGATAGAAATTTTTGATTTGGTGTAAAAACCCATGCACCAAATTGATTTCGTCTAACTCAAAGTATTTTCGTGTTCGCAGAGAGTTAGATATAATCCCAAAAATGTGAGTTTTGAATTCAAGGAGGTATAAAACATGGAGATTCGCCAAAATCTCGAGTTCGAGTTTTTGACGATTACAATATTTTCGCTTTGTATATTTCGTGAAAAAGAAGGTAAAAAGAATTTCGTTGTATTGATTTTTCCGCATTTGAATTGATAACAACTTTTCATGCCGTCATAAACATTCAAGAAATATCAAAATACAGCTTGATGCAATAAATTTGACAAATCCAGCAATACATTTTTATTATTGTATTTGCATAAATAAATAAAAAAAGCTTTATCAGAGAATTATTTTTGATGTATGCTGCTCATAAAATTCGGACAATACAGGGTGAACGAGAAAATGTAATGCAATGTTGCTCTTGTCGGGTCGCTAAAACAAAGACTTAAAAAAATAATATTTAATGCATGAAATTCGTGTTTGGTAATAAATTATTTGTATAAAATAGTGTTGAAATTCTCCAGTAATAAATAAAATGTTTCATACGTTTTCTTTCCGAATATTTCATGCGTTTCCTGTTTGTTTTTGTTGGAAAGGTTTCTAATTCGTCTTCTAAAGAAATGTACATTCTGTTGCATTGGATATAAGTATGCCCACGCTAATCGTTGCGTAAGAAGCGAAAGAAATTTATATTTTATGTTGTTTGAGACAGTAAACGTACTGCTTAAGAAATATAAAGCATAAATTTATTACAGTATTAAAAGTTTTACGCAATATCTCGGTTTTATAAGTTATATTTAATGAAATATTCTCAACCCTCTAATATTACAAAAAATTATTTCGTTTGCGATTAGAACTCACCGAGTTATGAAACTTCGAATATCACTATTTTAGGGTATTTCAATGGTCGCTACGAAGATTCCCCAATCAAAGGGCGACGTTTGCTCGAATTGGCCGTTAATTAACTTAAAATAAAATTTTAGCCGAGGAATATAACTTTTTTTTCCTTGTTTAGGATGATACAGCATTAAGAATATAAATCTTTGTGTCCCTGGAATTGGAATTTGGAGATACAATTTGAAATAAGTATGATTTGGAATCCGAGAAGAGGATAAGGAATTTCGTTTCCTATGAGGATAATTTTTTAAAAATATATAATAAATTTTTATTTTTCTTTTTATATCGACACGAATCCTTAACTTATATTCTAAATAGATTCAAAAGATTAAATTTATACACTATGCCTCTGTGGGTAGGTCAAGAACGATGATCATAAATTTATTACAATTTAATTTTCTTTTTTGTTTTTAGATGTTCAATCTCAAAAGGATTTCACCTTAAAGAATCCCGAACTGACCACCAACCCATTTACCATACATATTACAAAATAAATAAATAAATAAATAAAAGGTCCAACTGCTAAAATTTGAAAACATTTTTATATATTGTGAGGACATATACAATCGACTGTGCCAGGATTAACCTTGAAATGATGTTTTGTTTGATTTGAAATGATATTTTATTTCTAATTATGTTTAAAATAAAAGTTTTAATGGGCTATGTGCTATTGCATTTTTCATCTGATTTGGTTTTATTCGTATTCTATTTAAGTCGGTTGTTGGAATTGTTTGATATTGCATTCTTTTGCAATTTTTCTTATAATGTTTTTAATTCTTCTGCAATTTTGTTTGTAATTTGTTATAATGGTTTTGATGTTTGTAAATGATTCTCACCCTATTTATGGATGCAGTTTCTATATCAGAATTTTGTCCCTCCCCCAGCATACTATGGTCCTTAGTAAGCTGGGTCGAAAGGCTGTTAAATAAAAGAATAAAAAAAAATCAATTATTATTTATTACATATGACTTACAGGATAGAAGGACTGTTTAAAAATTTAGATTTCGTAAATTTATTGCTCAGCATTTATCGACACAAACAACATAAAATATAAATTGTCACGCCATTTAAAGCATTTTTTCAACTGAAAGTATATGCTTATCTCTAACGGCGTAGAAATTAGCAATCGGACAACAACAAAATTGAGCACTTTGAGCAGCAAATTTAATTATAATAGTTAATAATAAACTAGCCGCCTTTGGCGACCAGCCGGTTCGCCAGTATTACCGCTCGCTACAATTTTCAATTAAATATTTTAAATAATTGGTCTCTTAATAGATTCTCAAACAAAACATTTTTAATCTTCCAATTTTGATAGTCATACTAAACTTATACTGTTGTTTAGATCGTTTCGTTCAATTTACTATATATATTTTGCTAATTTGTTGTCATTTCCGGTAAAACTTCAACTTTAATTTAAAGTGGAAATGATAAAATTGCAATTAATATAAAGATATTTTTTAATAAAACCAAGCGTTTTATTTTATTTATCATCTTTATTGTTATTTATTTATTTATTATTATTATTGAATATGAGTAATGCAAACAGAATCGCTCAGTATTTAAGTCTTAAGTGAACTACAAAATATTTTTCATAATTTATGTAATATCTCAAACAATAATTCAACAAAAATTTCTCAGATTCAGCATAAAATTCAGTTTTTAGTTTTGCTTTCAAAAGGATAGAAATGAAATCAATAATAATATTTTGTTCCGGCCTATAAATATATTTCAAAAATTATGGTCTAAATTTAATGCAGTAAGGTATCATATTCTGAGAAATATTCTGGACACACCAAATTTTAAATAAATGAATGAATGTTTCTATTTTTCACGATCAACTAAGACTTATTTATGAAGTTTTGAATGTTCAAAATTTAGAAAAACTCAACATTTTCATAATCTTAGGCCAATTAATCTTGAGAAATCTGCGCGCTGATTGGCGTATTTTCTTTGAAACGATCGATGGAAAATCTAAAATTATCCTTTTTTTATTTTATTGAATAGTGATATTCAAATTTTCATTAATCAGTCAGTTTAAATGATTGATTTAGTTGATTGGAAATTAACTCTTTTTATTTAAAATATTAGTGTTTCAAGAACATTTTGTTAATCGTGATTTCCACAGCAGAAGCTTTATGTAAAATCAAAAATTCGTTATTTATTAGAGCATTTATTGAATCAAGTTACATAAAATATAATCATTTTCTATTTAGACCATTTTAGCAGATATGTGTCTTACTAAAGGTTTACAAATTAGCTATGTGGCCCTGATTTGAATGGATATCCTGTTCATATTAAACAAAACTTGTCTTAAAATAAAACTGATTTATTGGATTAATAATATAGAGAGTGTAGAAGATCATAAAATAATTTTTCTTGAATTTATTTTTTAGAAAAAATAATATTTCATATTTGTTTCATTTCCTACAGATACGTGCCGAAAATTATATTTTTGCAGATTTCATTTCCAAAAAGATTTAATTTAGTTTTAATTGGAGCTTTAATCAGTGTGATGGCAACACTTTGAAAAAAGCAAATTTTTTCCCATGAATGCGAAACGTGCTCGTGCAGCTTAAATTTTATTTTTATTTTGTACGAAAAAAACTGTTGAAAAATATAGTTAAAATATTTATTTAAAAATTCATTAAAAGTAGAAATTTAATTTTAAGATTAAAACATTGGTATCATTTAAAAGATAAATTTTTGATCTATAACTTCATGTAAAAATCTTTTTTGTGCGGTAATATTTTCGGAAGTTATAGCAGAAACACGCCAAAATTTCGCTTAATTTTTAAATAAATAAAGGTCCCTTTAAAAATTCGAAAAAATAACCACCAGGTGCACATTCCCGGCCTCCAAGGTATACACTTGCCAAATTTATTAGCAGTAGGTTGAATGGTCTGGCCTGTAGAGTGCCAA
>JAPMOR010043764.1:1181389-1223667 GCA_026543865.1 Argiope aurantia
GCTTTATTATAAGTAATAGATTTATTGAGTAATATGTTTTTTTTTCTATTTCGAAATTTCTGTCATATTTGATAAAACCACATTTCAGCTTGTTGATGTAAATCTACGAAGATAGATTACTAATAAGTTTCTTTATATATTTACGTAGAAGGATAGATTTGAATTCAGCATTTAAGACAAAATTTTGATTTTGCAGTTTTTGGTGGTGTAAAAGAAAGATGAAAGAAATCTTTGTCCAATGAATTTAGATAGATAGATATCCTATTTTAAAGCTATGCCAGGGCTATATTCCGACCAGTGATATTAAATTGTGGTCAAATGAGAAGGAAGATAATTGAATCGACACCCATTTACCAAATTTTTACGCGATACGAACGTGAAGAAGTATGATCTATGCCGACACACTTAACCTTTTGGCAGATTTAATCTTTTGATGGATCTTTTATGGAATTGGAATATTTATCCGAAATATATCAATTCAGTAGATAATTTTGTGATATTATACTTATTGAAGTACATTTATTTAAGTTATACGTATTGAAAGACATTTATTTAAGTTATACGTATTGAAATACATTTATTTATATATTTATACCTCTGACGGATGCATTTTTTTTAAATAAAAAAACATTCTTTCATTGTGTTAGGTTCATACTACATCGTCAGTAATTCATTGAGACAGCGAAAACTGAAAACATTTTGAATTTCTCTCAAACAGATTTAAAGTTTTTTTAAACTTAAAACGTTGCTAATTTAAAGAAAAACTAAATGCCGTCACATGTATCAATGCACCCGCAAATATAGTGCAGAAAAGGATATGCAATTTTAGGATGCTTTGCTTTATTACAATAAAAGTTTCTTAATATTTACAGTATAATTTTAGTTGAAAGGAATAAATCTTACTAAAAAATGGGAAGAAAAATGAAGACATATATTAATTGTAATAATAACAATAGTATAAACAGTTTTCTTTCATCATAAAAAACCCTGGTTACGAAATGGTATCATTTTAACCTCATATTTGTTTGTTTTTATCTGTATGACAGCCATAGTTATTTTAAACAGACATTTATTTTCGAATTAAAATAATTTTGGTCAATCATTTATCTGAATTATTTTAATCAAGATCTTTCTTAGATTTCTCATCATTTAATTGAACAATCAATCATTTATTTGAACAATCATGATAGAAAACCACCAATATTTCGTATAGCCCACCAACATATTTTATTTTATGAAGCTTTCAGTAATAAACATTTGAACATATAACTAAGATACATTTAATTCGACGCAGTATCTTGAAAAACCATATTAGTTATCAATTTAAAATAAGACTTTCAACTGTCTTTATGCAATAAACATTATGTAACATCATTAAATGATTGATTTATCATGGTTTCGGTCCAACATTGTTGAAATTGTTACCAAGGCACAATTTATTCAATGCAGAATCTGGCAAGATCTTACATTTCTTTAAAAAAAGAAGCCAGCCATTTCTAAATAAGCGTTTGAACAGTCCTTACTTAACGAATTGTTTCAAAGGAACACTGGTGTAGTATCAAAAAAACTGTTTTAAATGTATCATTAGCACATTAGAGGATCACATAGAACAGAATTCATTGAAACTATTTTAAATGTCTCATGAACACATTAGCTGTCACATAGATCAGCGCTCATTGAAGCAGCATAAACATGAAAGTTCGAATAAAATGTCATAATAACGGCAAAGCAATTAAAATCTAAAGAGTGGATGTTGGTAAACACCTGAAATTGCGGAACTGAGGGGAAACCGGGTTTATGAAACTATCTAGATGAGTAGACCACAGCGAAATAATGTCGCTTACCAGGAATAAAAGAAAGAAAGTTCTTTTGTTCGACTGTCTTCCTGTTTCTCCATATCAAATCGACTGCGTAATGAGTAGCCTTTTTCACCCTTTATTCATTCATCCCACATTGGTGAAAAAAGCCTAGCGAAATTGTACAGGGTATCCTCCCATGATGCAGATGCTTCAGCCCTCTTGTGGACGCCTACAGAAGACCCCCACGCTCAACATTCCGGACACGGCCTTCCATGTCACCAGGTTGTTGCGGCGAAGATACAGCGAGGTCAAATCCCAAATGACGCCTTTACTTAAAAAAGCATTTACTATATGTATGTGAAGCTTCATATCCTTTGGGAAAGTCTTGTAGATATTAAAGGATAATTTTCAGATGTCAATATTTGGTTTTCAAATTTTATACATCATATCTTTTGGACATAAATCTTTTCACGCTTTGTCAAACAGTTTTCTATAGCCAAGTAGGTACCATTAAATGTCATAAATTTAAGTTTCAGAAAAGGATTGAAACTTTTCTGCGAAGATTAATAGTAGACTGCTTACGATTTTGCCAATTGATTAAGACTTTTGCTTTAATCATGAAAGAAGAAAAAATGAAAGTTTTCGGAAACCACGAAAGGCGGGTGAGAAAATTTGAAGTTATCAAAAGGCAGATTAGAATTTTATGCCTTCTTTGAATTCTGATTCAATTGCGTTGTTGACAACTATATTTTGATCATAGGTTTTAAAAATCTTTCTTAAAATGGCATAAATCAGATTAAACTAATTTCTCAAATTAAATCGCAACGCATTCTTTTTTCCTCAGTTTATAGTTAACAGTACTCATAACATTTGCATTCATAATGTGCAATATGATACAAAAATTGAAGCATTGGACATGACTGGACACTTTTGAATATATTTTGAAGAAATAACATCTATAAATAAAGTATATATTTTTACTGAATGTATAGATATTTCATAGTAAAATTCTAAGCGAAAACTGGTCTTATAAAAATATATAAAACATTTTTTCGGTTTAAACTCTGAAATAGAAGACATTCTTAAACTTACGAGAAAAATTAGTTTTTTTCTCTTAAAAATATAAATTTATTCTCTTTACAAAGCAGTAAAAATTTTCAAACGAGCTGAAAATGATTTCATTCAATCCCAAAATAGTGCTACATTAAGACTAAAAAATGAATTGTAATTGATTTTTCAGTGAATATTTTGAAACTTGCTTAACATTTTTATTTAAAATGAACTTATGGAGAAAGCGAACCTAATTATAAAATTTAAAAAAATTTCCCCCTATTTTTTCTGCAACTTATTCCTGATTTTATAATTCTAGAAAAAACTGCAAAAAAAATCATTTTTTTTAAATTCTTTAAAACCTCAAATCATGAATATGCATGTTTTTTTAAAACATGCGACTGATTGTAAGTGCTCAGTTTAATTTTCAATCATTATTAATACGACTTTTAAAGCCATGAATTTCAGTGTTGTAAATAGTTCTAGACGGGTTGTTTTTCTCAATGGAAATTATTTAAAAGATGTCATAACTCTTATAATTTTTGTCCCCGTAATCCTGGAGATTTCTTGAATGTTTTGAACCAATTACTCAAGAAGTCAGTGGAAACTGAAATTTTCATTTTTTATGATATCATAAAAGGAACTGCTTAAAGTTTGTTTGTTCATTATTTTGTTTATTGGTTCGCCATATAAATATGAATTTTTAACAATAAGAATATGATTTTTAATAGCAAATGAGAGTTCGAGAAACGAACCAAAAAAAAAGGGGATGTGGAATTTCTTTTTATGTTCTCTTGCATAGCACGTATTCAAATGACCTCTAGTGAGTCTCTGGAAAGTTATTTCAAGTCAAAGTCATAGGCTAATTAAAACATATGTATTTGAAAAATATATATAGTATATGAAGTGAAAATCATTTTTTGAAATGAAAATATTCTCTAACAGTTGGGGAAGGGATAACATTAAGTTATATTCAATACGGTACATTTTTTATTTTTATTATGTGTATTTTCTTTTATTATTAGCATAAAAAAGTATAAAAATTTATTAGTTTTAAAACTATTCAAAATTCTTAAGATTTTTGTGTTTTATGTATTGATAAATATTTTATCATCTTGGGAAAACACGATGAAATATACATAAACAACCATTAAAATTGATGTTGCTCACACAGTATTAGATCAATAATGAAAGGAAAAAATATGAATTCGTTAGAATTAATTAATGTATATATAAATAAAATAAACTGCATTATGCAACAATTTGAAAAATTTGAGTGACTAATTCATACTTTTAATTCAAATCAAATGAACTGAACAGAAGCTGCGCAGGAATAATAGGTACCAAACTATAGCCTAAAATGGTCCTGTTTTAAACTAATAACAGGTTTATTTATAAAATGTTATTGAAATTTTCAAGTTTGTTTTTACTAAACAGTTTTATAATGGCTTATTTTATTAGCATGCTTTTAATTAGATGTTTTAAATTTTAAATGCTTGAATTATTATTGTACTGTCTATTTTATCACGCTGTTTGAGTCAAACAAATGTGACCAGAGAACATTTATACATGTTTGCGATCTATTTTCCAAAATTAATAAAATATTAATGGACCATATTCTGAAATTGTATATAAACTTAGAAATAGTTTCCTTCTTTATGTGATAAGCTAAGTTTTGGGGAAAATTTTGGCCAATCCAAATGGTATCGGAAACCAATAAAGTATAATAGCTTAACACGCGATGTCAGCGAATGCTGCAGTCCGGTGCAACACTCTTCTGTCACGCGAACCTAATAAAAGGAATGCAATAAATGTAGCATAAATTGTTAAGACACTTATTTGCGCAAAAGTTTTCCATTTTTATTGAATTTTGGGACATTTTAAACACAGTTTGAGAATACAATATTTTTCAGTGGAAGCTCATTGAAAAGTAGTTTCATAAAATTATTAATAATATTTCTAAATGTTGACAAGATGGGTTTTAAAATTTTTTATTTAACTTGATATGTTTCATGCTTGTAAAGATGTAATTTTATAATCGATAGTTTGTTCATTTCCTGATGCGGAAGAGCTTCGAAATTTTGAATTCTATCATAATTATCACTGATTAAATTAAATTTTTATTTCATACAAGTGGCTCCATCTAGAAATGAATTTGAGGAAAATTCAAGATTAAAAAGTAGAAAATAATTCAAATAAAACATTTCTACTGATTAGTACAATAGTGAAATCGTGCCTTTAAAAATTCCTTTTCATTACATTTTCAGTTTCATGACATTTTTTAAAATTAAAATTCCCCAAAAAGAGTTTTTTATTCATTCTATAACTCATAAATTTTATTCTTTAAAATTAGAAAGTATTATATGAAATTGTTATTTTATTATGCATGTTACATTTTAATTTTAATTCGTGATTTCTGTTCCTAAATACTGATTTTTTTCAAAATTTTAATATTGTTGTTTGGAATAGAGCTCTAGATTTGGGGAAATATTTCTCAGATATTTATTAATGCGAAATAAATAAAGCACTTAGGACTGTTTTCTTATGAAGAGACGGTAATTTTGTTTCAATTAGAGTAAGCTATTTGATGACAAAAGTGGCAATCCTCTTTTTCTTAAACACACGTATGTATGTAAGTGAAGCTGCTTTTTAGCAACATAAAAATACTCTTTGAAATATCAATAAACAAACCTAACAAGTTATGTTATCTCGATGAATTCACTTTGAAATTTCAATAAATGCGGACTTAATTAAAAAAATTCTTTATGAATGCTAATCAATAGAATAAAAAATCCCATTATTTAAAATTTATTTCATCAAAAAAAAAAAAACTATGCAAAATTTCACATACCTATAAACTGGAAAAGTAAATCAAAATATGAATAACTAATATTGAATTGCAATAACTAGTAAAGAATTTAAATCAAAATATGAATAACTTTTATAATAATGAATTTTACAAAAATGCCATCGACAGAAAAACTTAACTCTCAAAGACATTAATCGCTATTTTACTAAACAGACTTCAAAAATCTGTATTTATACTCTAAGTATTTCAGTAGTAACTGAAAATTCTTAATTCGTTTGAAAAACTAAATATAACACATTTTTCAGAAGCATTTCAAGCATTTTTGAAATGAGGCATTTGATTCGTTCTGCTAAGCGAACCCATTTATGGATGGAAAAATTCAAATAACAGGATTTTGAAGTATTGAATTAATGTAAATGAGATACAGCGAGATAACATCAAATAACACAAACCTCCTTCTAACGGCTAAGTCTTATGATAGTCGGTTTTGAATTTAGAAGATAAAGAAACCACAAAATTTCTTTAATTTTATATAGATTGATAATACCATCACTTAATTTTTGTTTGGAAGTATTGTTTTCTGGCGATAGTAAACATACCTAGCGCTCCAAGCTAAGAATATGCATTAGACGATAGCGAAACAGAAAAAAAAACTCTTTTATTGCACCGTGTTTTATGTAACTTCCATTTTAGTTTATGACAAACGCTTTGTTTCTGAACATTCAATTTTAAATACGCATCATCGTTTCTATTATACGAAAATTTCGGTAGCGAAAACGATAAACACTTTTTACGCTATACAAAGCCAACAACATTCCTTTGTCTGACAAGAGATCATAGAAGCGTTGCCAAGCGTAATAAACCTTTAATATTTTGTAATATACAGACCGGAAGACGCTACCAACTTCGACCTTGGTACATTGTATTTCGATAAACTGATATTCTTTATTTTCTGATTACATACTGAATGCATCATTCAAAGACAACATACTCGCATGCATTGCAGCACTTTTCTGTTTTAATTTCCGTTTTTTGTTGTATTTTTACAGAACTATCCCAAGGATTACTCTGTGAAATCGTTTTTGTTGGTAGAAATGATTTAAAGCACTTTTGACTTCCACATTGATTCGACAACGCACTGCCTGTATATGCATAATGTGCCACTAAATCAGTTTTGTTGAAGTCATACATCCATGCTTTGTTATTTCTTGCTTTACGTTAATGCAATTCGTGACTGGAGATTATTGAAATTCCGTTTCAATGTTGGCTCTATAAAACATATGCTCTGTTTCAAAATTTACGAGCCAAGATAGATACGAGATTCGGCATTTGTTGCATATCTTCATCACACATATATTTATAAATACGCATTCAAATTCAATACCAGGAAAAAAATCGAAAATACTTTATGAACATTTTATTATTTCGATGAAGGGAAATGCATTCTTTATCTCAATTCTTTGCTTAAAAATTATTAATCCTTAAAGAATAAAACTTCTTACGTTTCTAGATAAAATTGTCTCATAACTGAAAAATTATAAATATTTATTTAAGTTGTAGTATTTATAAATAAGTTGAATGACTAAAAATTGCTCGATATGTTACCTGAGAATATTATTTCAATTCATATAGTTGAATAATCTTTTGCTCATGTTTCAGCACATATTAATTTGCCAATTTTCTTTATAAATTGTTGAGCATTGATTATGTGAGGTAATGGCATACATTTCATAGAAAACAAAAACCATAAATGGTCTTTTAATGTAAAATATTTTAATGTATAATCTGAAATTTAAACGATACAACAAAAATCCATTACATTCATTGAAAAAATTTGTTCGCCTCAATTTATGTGGCAGAATTTAATTGTAAATTTATTTCAGAGAATCTCAGCAAATCAAAATATATTCTCTTCTAACATAAGTGTCTATTTTGAAATCGAATTATTGTAACAAGTACCGAGAAAAAATTATAATTTTATAAAATTTGTTGACATAAGAGTCTATTTTATCTTTTTAACTACATTTAACGTTAAAAAAATGAATAGTCTGTTCGCATGATACATAATATTTAGTACTTATATCTTCAGTGCATGAATAGTTCTGTTTTTTTTTCTCATAAAGATAAATTCGATAAAAAAAACTTCAATAAAAATAAATTCGAAAGTGTTTTTTTTTCAAATGTTGGAAGAAAGAAAAAGATTTCTGCGTCACTGCTTTTAGTGTTTCATTTCCAAAGACTGTGAGTAGAAAAATAAATAAATAAATGCAATGTTTTTTAATTCTAGCGACATATCAGTGGAAGCTGTCAAAACATTTTTCATCTCACAAAAGACAAACAAAAGCTATTTTTCTAATATATATATATATATATACTGTTTGTTATCAAAGCAAATGTTACTCCGATCATTTAAAATTCGTTTGGAATACTGATATATTGTTGGAGGACATTTGTCTTCAATGTCAAGATCGATAGAAAGTCAAGGGAAGACGAATACACAAACGCCTACATTGCGCGTCCTACCTAAAAGGGAAAGTGCTATCTATCCAAGGTTGCGAAGTACATCCGATTTATTCGATAAGTTTGAAAATGATAACATTAGTGACTTTGAATATAGTCTATTGACAGCTTGACAAAGGCAGGTGTTTGGGATGTTTGTATATCACAGCCCAGAAAGTTTACTTTTCAGCACAATAAAGTATCAATTTCAAAACAATCTAAATATCTTTCCAGATGTTTTTGAAGTTTCAACTCTTAGCTCATCATAAACATTAATGATTAATTATGAAATAATCGTGAAGAAATTTGGTACATCTCAATGAAAGATCTACAAAAATATGCGTCTTAATCATTAATATGTAACTTTGGTAAAAATATTTTTAATATTTCATAGTACATTTGAACAAATACTGAAATCAGTAACAAAACAATTTTAATAATTTTCTCCCTAAAATAATAGCAATGTTTTGTTCATGCATTTTAAAAATCTTTCTTTGAAGAATACAATTATTTTCCTCAGAATTATTTCTCCCGAAGAGGGCAAAACGGTTAATTTTGACTTCAAAAACTAATATACATGTATTCTTCTATCTCTTAAAAATGTGGTCACGATATGTCACTACGAGGAGCCATTTATCTCTGTATTTTGAAATTTCGAATACTTTTGTTTTAATTTCTTGGAAGATTTGGTAAAGTTTGATTACATCAATTGTTTTGATATTTCTATATCTATAAGAAAACAAATAATTCTCTATTTTATAGATCTGAATCCTCTATCATTTTTAGAAAGCCGTGAAAATTATTCTATTAAAAAATTGCTGTGTGAATTTGCTAGTAGCAGAATATCTTATTGCTGGTTAAGATAAGTAATACACTATCTAATTTCCTAATCAAAATCATTTTTAATACTTTATTCACTATTCATTAGCATTCATTTTCATTTGATAATTAATGTTTAAGAGGACAAACAGCACAATTTTATATAATCAAGAATATTGGTTTTTTTTTATTATTCCAGGCAATTAGTTTGAAATATCTTTTAACTAATTTCTTAACTTGCCGGAGTAATCTGTATTTATATGCCTTTTTTGAATTTATTTTGGGATAAAGAAAGTTTAAAAGGGCTTAGATGGCATGATCTGAATGCATATAAATAATGAGTTAGCAATTTAATAATTAATTTGGACGCAGTCATTTAATTAATATGGAATAAATGAATAATTTTAGATATAAAGCATTCATAAATTGTTTTTCCAATTTACATTTCTTTACTAAATAAGAATAATTTGAGCCTAAAAGATGAATAATGGGAAGCACAGTAAAACATGTTTTTACTCATTTCACAGCAGCATTTTTTATAACTTAAGCAGACATTCATAGCATCATTGCAATTTAGTTGAATGTCACGCAATGTTGCAACGAAACACGATTTCTTTTTCCTTATTTGTGAATCAATAAGGATATTTTAAAAAACAACAAAAATAATTCAATGAATGGAAATAGCATTGCCTTGATTTTATGATAAAGACAATAGACAACTTGATGCCTATTCTATTTCTAGCGAAAGATTTTCTTACGCGTTTGTAGATATTTGATGATAGAAAGTACAATGCAATTAATTTTCTATATTTATCGTCCAGAAGAGATATTGCTGCCATACTACAATTTCAGAGGAATTGTTATCGAAAAACAACAACAACAACAACTATTGTTTATATTAAACTAAGCATCAGATAAAAAAAAAGATTTCATACTGTTTTAATAAATACCTGTTTCCCAGTATTTAATTAATAATCTAATGATTTTATGATAAAAGAACTATAGACAAAAACTACTGATCAAGCACTTATTTAACCATTAAAACATAAACGTTCCTTAAATATTTTGTTAAACTTTTGACTTACTTATGAATATTATCGTCATAAATATATTATAAAACAAAACAGGAATTCAAATGAGCACATATCTAGCATTTTAATATAAATAATAATACTGGTGGAAAATATGTGACTATGTTGTTTCCGTGCAAGAAAGCTGTTCTAAGGAACATAGCGCGAGGTACATATAACATTTGTTCATAGGGTAATTGGTTATGAATTTGTATAGGAAGAATAAAAATCAAAATTACTATAACTTTAAAAAAAACTATAAATATAAAAGCAATAAATTTAAACGAACTTCATTTCAAAATCTAGCATTTTTTTTTAGTTTCGATTTGTATAAGAGAAATTTATATATGAAAAAGAGAATAAATTCATATAGTTATTCATGTAGGTAAAAATAAATTTTGAGCATTTACAACATTTAAAAAAACTAAAAGAAGTAAGAAAACTTCCCGAAAATATTTTAGGTACTTTCAAAAATAAAAACAATGCTGAAGAAAAGAAATAATGTTACAAACTGTTTAATTTCTACCGAAATATTCTCCTTAAAATAAGAACGACTTAAGAAATGAAAACATTTTTTTTTCAACGTTTAAAAACTAAAAAAGTGCTTTAAGAACAAATTTTACATTTTTTTAAAAACTCACGCAAATTGGTACTCAGATTGAGTGATTCAGTGAGTTCACTAAAACTTATTTCAGTCAAAAAATAACTTTGATAGTGAAAAATATCGAGGTATTTTCATAGGAGAATAAAAATGGCTAGCATCTTAACAAAGTGATAAAGGCAGTCAGAAATCTGAAAATCTAGGCATACAATTGGAATTAGGAATATTAAACTTTGCACCAGAAAAATTAATTTCACATGAGACGATAATTCCACTCTTTTTCTAAACATTTTGAAACTAAAAACTGAAAGCAAATTTACTTACATATTACACCGAGAAATGCTTTTGCAGTTAATCCTAGAGAAGGAAGGACAAATGTTCCTATTTGTAAAAAACAAATAAGGTTGAATAAAGGAGAAGGAATTGAAAAATCTTTAAGGAAAATTTACATAAGCCATGTAAATCTGCCGACACCTATAGATTACACACATAAACTTTCTGCTAACTCACAAAGTGGCACAAATGGCTAGGAATTTGCAAACTCGATTTTGTTGATATAAGTGGGATTAAAGCCGGAAAGACCGAAACCCTAACAGGAAATGGAGCTTCCCATCGTACAGGTGTAACATTAACCGCGACTTTTTTGTTTTTTTTTTGTTGCTCGAAGGTCAAACAGTTGAAAATGCGATGATCACACATACGCAACATACGAATACACACCACCAACAGTTCACGGCAACTCATCACGCCTACTTTCTATCGTCCCACATTCGTCAACAATCTAGAAACATGCCTATTTTAAAGTAATCGGGTAATAGCGTCTTTCAATAGTAACTTTACTAACCGAATTATACTCAATGTCAGCTATTCAAATATTAGTTCAAAATAGGGCCCACTGACTCGGTCAATAGGCCCAAATACTAAATAAAAAGATAAAACAATCAGGGAATATCTTGTCATTAATAAGTTCTACAAATGTCGGTGATGTTTAACTTGAATGAAGACGTGCCTTTGTTATAATCATCACAAATAACACAGTAATAACACTTTTCTTATATTCCATTATAAATTGTTCTAATCTTTTTAATTATGGTAGTGATTCCTAAATGAATTTTTGATAAGACAGCATCTTTTAAGATGTCGAAAACATAATTTGTGTTGAGAACTTAACGAAGGTGAATTCTCAGAGCTTTCATAAAAATATTGGGATTTTTTCCGATCAAAATTTTGATAAGGAATATACTTGTTTTAAATAGAAAAGAAAAAAAAATTGAGTTCATGATAAGTTTAAACATAATTAAGAATTTAGTTACAAGTTTTACTTGGATGTGAAATTTTTTTGCTCTATTAAGATTTTTAAGCATATTATTTTAATTCTTTTAAGATAATCTTAGTACGTGATTTCCTTTAACTATATTGCTTGTCCCTTAAAATCGCTTTATCAACGTAATTTCAGCAGCAAATTCTGTTTATTAAATATGTTATGATTTTTTTCTCACTTCAAAGGAATATTCATCCATACAAACCCTTCTACTTCTTCATGAAAGTGAAATATCTCATGTCTGTATTTTTATTTATTTAAAACTTTATATCAGATATTAGCAGTATTTTTATTAATTCTCATCGATATTTTTTCCCACATTTCTTTCTTCAAATATGCTTAATCTGATTTCTTTAAAAAATCGCACACATGACATTCGAAAATGTATCAGCAAAATTTTATAAGGATTATTCAATTTTTTTAAAATTCAAATTCTCTCAATCAGGGTCCTATCTCTCGTAGTTATTATATTGGAATATTTCCTTTTCAAGGTTAAATATTTTATCAATTTTTGATAGAATAAATGAAAGCTCAACTTATTGCCATATATTAAAGAAAAATTATTTAGTTTTATTTATGAATTGAAAGGAATTAACAAATGGTTTCATACCTTAAAATGATAGGTGAAATTAAATTTATTCTATAAAGTATTATTTTTAGATGATTTCTGTTTTTTTAAATTATGCACCATGCTATTGAATATAAACGAGTTTTGTAGCATTGCATTGCATCATCTGTTAATCTCCTATTTTGTAATCTAAAAATAGTATTATTATATTGATCATTTATGCGTTCCAAATTAAAAATTTATCATATTTTATATTTAAATTAGAAATTAAGTAAATATTTCTTATGTAAGCAAAAAATATTATTTGGTAATTCAACTCTCTGTGATGACGATATTTTGAGATTTCTTTTAAATGATGCCATTTCTTTTCCATGCATTGAAGCATAATATTAAAAATAATGATTGTGTTGAGAAAATGAAAATAATGATATCTATTCATCATCGAAACAACGACTTCCTTTCATCATCAAAGTTTCTTAAAGCCTAAATGACAACATTGATTTAGAAATATTTCTAGTAACAGAAATTTCCTTTCATTAATGACAGACCATGGATTCATTAATGAAAGAACATTTCGATTAATAAAATGGCTTTTGTTACTTGCTCAATAATATTTTTATTTGATTAAAACTATTATTTTAGGAAATGAAAGATGAACGTTTATATTATCTTCTTTTATATCCAAAGAATTAAAGCCGTATAGAAATGAAATAATTAAAATATTTTCCTGTAATCAATCATTTTACATTATTTATTTCATCTCTAAAAACAGATGTTTCTCAGAAATTACGCCTTAGTATTTAAATAGTAAACTTTACAGGAAAAAATAATCACGAATGCCTTTGTTTAGTAATGTTCTAAAGATTAGAAAAAATAAATTGAATAATTACTTAAAGAATTCAGAAATAAAATAGCGTTCTAAAAACCTAAAGGTAAAAGATAATATTGAGAGATTTATGTTGTAAGTTACACGACAGTACAGTTTTTTTATTTTCAAATTACACACACTTTGCTTTTGGTAAATTTTTTATTTTTCAGTGAATTAAAAAAGTTTTTTGTATTTTGTTTTTTTAAAGTATTTCTAATTTTGAAGCTGCACCAGAGAAATTAAGGATAGATTTCACAATTTCCAACCGCAATCAGATGATACCTCTGCCAGGAACAAATTGTGAAACTCAAATTCTTTAGAAATTTCAAATGCCGTCTATTTGAAAAAAAGTTGATTCGCATAGGATTTCATGTGCTACATTTCAAACCAATTAGAAATCACAAAAGGAAAATAAGACAAAAAATTTAAGGATAAAATTGCAAGTAATTCAATACTTAAAATCTGTTTCGTTGCATTTTGTAAAAATTCAATCTGCAGGTATTTTCATATTTGAGTGAAATTAAATTTAAAAAAATCAAAATAATTTGCATATATATATATATTTCCCATACTGCCCAAAACAATCATAGCGATTATTCATTTCTATGAAGGTTTTCAATTAAAAAAAAACTTTTTAAAATGAAGTGTTGATAAATAGAAAAATTCAATTATAAATTTATTCGATTGATTTTACTAAAGTTAAATAATTTATATTTTTGCAGTGACATAAGAGAGAGAGAAAAACTAATGATAATTTGCGTTTATTGTTTATAAATAATCCTTGGAAATAGGATTACTTTCGAACACAAAATAGTTTTGATTCGTTAAAGTTAAGTTAAAAGAAAGATGCGGAAATACATAAAAACAGATACCATCCCTTTAATGAAAATATGTTTTTCATTACAAGCATACTAATTAAAATAATAACAAAAATGTTTTAAATGGTTTAAACATTTAGTAAAAAATTATTCATTTGATTTTTTTAAAAATTGGGTCTCTAACCAGCGGCAGATTTAAAATATTCCTAAAATTTTTTTCATTGGAAAAGTTTTAAAAAAGACGTAGAATAGTGATTGAATTGAAGAATTTCCTTATTAAAAAGATGTTTCTGCATGGGTAGGGAATAAGTTATTAATTTGGTTAAGTACCGATTATGGATTTATGAGTAAATATTAAAAAAGATATTAGGAAAATCAGAGTTAATAAACAATTCAGAAAGTTGTTACAAAATTCTTCCACTTTCCATAATTTTGTTCTCATGTGTATAAAAATTGCAAATTAAGCAAACATTTCTCTAATCGTTTTCAATACTTTTTAGTATAAAATTGTTAGAAATTTTAACTTTTTGGAATCAATGATAAATCATCGAATTTTTTGTAGTGTTAGTTTAGTTGATTTAATGTCCCATTTCGAAGTTACATGAGAATTATTTAGGGTTGGATCTGGTAATTTTGAGTAGTGCATAGATGCTTAGGACGACACTTGAGTCGGCACTTATTATTTTTGAAATCTCCCATCACAATTGTCTTTTTTTAAAAGAAAATTAATATTATATATCAAGCAGATCATATAAATTTTTTTTCTGCTGTTTTAGACTGAAATTAAAATTTAAATAGAAATATCTACATTTTCAAATATTTTTATGTTTATAATTTTTTTTGCCTTTTTTATCTGATATAATGGAAAACATATTTTAATTTGAAAGATACATGAAAAAATATTAAAAAATTATTTAAGATTTTTATTTTCTTTGAGAGTTTTATACGTGAATTAAAGAATGTCAAATTCATACAGAAAATACAAAATTCTATATTGTATTTTATTTAAGTGAATTAAGAATTTTTTTTAAAACATCATAAACGAAAATCACAAACTAAATGCTAAATAATATTTTATAAAATGATAAAAAGTTATTTCTAATTTGCTAAAGTTCTTTTTTCCATGAAAAAATCTAAATCAAATAGAAAATACCAGTAAAATTTTTAATTACGTGCAACCCCCCCCCCCGTAATTATTTTGTTCCCTAGTCTTTCTATTCGCGATTTATTATAACGTTGTTACTAGCGCGAGATCCTTTTTTAAAACGAATCCTTAAGCATACAGAAAGTAAGAGTATCGATCCAAACAAATTTTTCATTCCCTGTTACGTAACGAAGAGATTAACAAGCTCTTTTAAGATATCGTAACTGCCTTTAGAGTGTATTAATTATAATAAATGGCATTATCTGAAAAATAAAGTAAAAGCACTCATCTTAACAATCTACTGTTTTTCTCCACAACGTCTCATGTATTTTGTCAGGTGAGAGTATTCATGTTCTAAAAGTGAACGAAGGGTTCTTTCTTTACAGAAAATGACCTTCTACTTAGCACGCGATTTAACTATTTTGTAAAGTAGTCACGATGTTAGAATTTCAGAAAAGATTTCGATTTGTTTTGCTTTCCACATTCTGATCAACTTACGCTAATATTGGAAAAATGCACCTTTCCAGAAAGGAGGTGATAATGCTATAGTTTTGCTTACATGGAAAACTAACTTTGAATTTCGGTGTACTAAGCTAATATTGGAAAAACATAACTTTGTGAGAAGGGTACAGAATGCTTTATTTCTTTAGACACAAGGGATATTGAAATTTCTGCGTACGAAGCTAATACTTGAAAAATGTAACTTTTATAAAGGATAAAGAATGCTGCATATATTTTTTAAAAAAATAGGGAATTTTGAAATTTTGGTATAAGAATCCAGTATTGGAAAAGCATAATATCTGTGAGAGATATAATGCTATTTTTTAAAGGAAGAGAATGTGGAAATTTTGGTATATGAAGCTCATAGTGAAAAAATGTAACTTTTACGAAGGACAAAGCATGATATATTTTTTTAAAGCTAAGGGTCTAGTAATTTCGTCATAGAAAGGTAGCATTGGAAAAATGTAACTTTGTGAGAAGAATAAACAATATTAACATTTTTAAATATAGGGCAAAACAGTGCTTTACAGATTACCTTTTAATGATTGCCGTAGTGACTGGTGATAGAATATTGTTACTTGATCAGAGGGTCGCTATTCAGATGCCTAGTTTAGTTTAAGAAGCGCCGTTTATTCAGACCTGGAATATATACCTTAAATAGGGGTTTATAAATCTTCCCATGGGTGGGGAGAATTTAAAGCGAATGCTAAATCAGATGCCATCTTTGGTTTCTGAACCAGGCTCAAAATAACGAGATCCACATGTAATATACTGTGGGTTTCAGAATCCTGCATTTATCTCTTTATTTTACTCGATAGAGATATGATACGCTGCCAGTAAAAAGAATGCTTTTCCAGAATTTTTTGCCCATTCATTTTTTCATTCTTTTCCATTGTTCATTTTTCATATTTTTTTTGGATTGAATTACTTTATTTCGTTCGTAAATGAGTAATTACGCATATTTATTAGTAAAAAATAAATATTTCCTTCACAATCTATTATTTCCCCCCTATCTACGGCAAGCATTTTTTCAAAGTCAGAACAGATTGGTCATATTCAAAAGCATGGAGTGTTTACATATTAGATATTAAATAGTAACTCTTACGTATTAGATAATAAATTGTAACTCTTACGTATTAGATAATAAATTGTAACTCTTACGTATTGGATAATAAATTGTAACTGCAGAATAACTTCAAAACAGAATGTCATTCTAATGTAAGTGCCAATGAATATACATTTGATTTCTGAGATACAACAGCCTTCCCTAACTGAAGTTGCATTCTAATTTATATATTTTCATTTAAGAAAAATTCATATTTTGATATGATACATATTAGAGGTTTTATTCCAACACCCAGAAAATGTATGTATTAAAAGAAGTAGAAAAATTTTGAATTTGCATATTTCAAGCTATCCATTTGATCATCATAAATCATACACTGTTCGATAAGTGTCTTTCGAAAATTGTGCTTTTTTGAAACTTCTACCTTTTTAAGTCCTCTTCTGAATTATGTAACTAAATTACAAATCAACTTTCTCTCGAACTTTTTTGGTTTTAGTTACAATATTAGAGTAGATTTTATCAATATATCGTTTTTGAATATCAGCTTCATTCAGCAAACGTCGGTGAGGTTTTCTGGAAAATATGCATTTTTTTATTGCTTTCACCTATTTAAATCCTCTTCCGAATTTCATAACTAAATCGGAAATCCAATCAATTTGCTCTCGGCCTGTTTTAGTTTCAGTTAAATTTTATCGATGTACCGTTTTTGAATACCAGCTTGTAAGTTTTTATGCTAGCACTGATTTGTTTTAATAAATCAAAATTTCTCTGAGTCATTTCTTTAGTTTTTGAATACCTTTGATGCTATATATTGCATTAATAGAGTTTTGATAAATTAATTAAACTATGACATTATTTTCAAGATTAGCTCTTATGATTTAAGATTATTCTTCTTAGAAATATTTTGCTGAATTCTAAGTATTGTGAAATTGATTTTATTTATTTTTACATGAACATAATTTTTATAAAATAATTGCTTTCATGATACAAGCCATAGCTTTCTTCAGGTTATTACTCGAGAAATACAAAAAAAAATGATGTACAGAAATTGCAACAGTAACACAACAATAAACAGTAACACAAATTGCAAATATTTAGCAACTTTCTTTTCAAAAACAATTATACATAATTAATTTTTGAAAGTTAAAGAAGATTTAAAAGAATTACACTATCAAAGAAATTTATTTTAAAATGTGTAAACATGTATGTAAGTCGCAAATTTGCTTTCAATACATTAAAAATTGTATACTTGTATAGAATAAAACGTAGCCAAAATTTTATTTATATTGGACAAACATATCCAGATGCTTTTTTAAACATAATCTTTTGTCGAAACCATTTCAAAATAATGTTTACTTTCATTTAGAGAGGTTAAAATTACTTCAAAGCGTAATGAACTAATGGAATTTATCAAAAAGAAACTTAAAATATACTATGACTCACCAGCAATTGTTTAATCTTATTATGTAACCAACTTCGGGGCTTTCGAAAATTTCTATTGCAGCACGAATGATGTCGTCAAACAAAAACTAAGAATGTTATATGACTCATCAGCAAGTGTTAAATCCTTTTACATACACGACTTCGGGATTTTGGTAAATTTTTATTGCAGCAAGAATAAGGGAAACAGTTTTTTCCGTCCTTATTTAATTTATATTCTTTCCTCGAAAAAAAAAGTCCATAAGTGATTTTCATTCTAATAAACATGCATGACTTTTTTATTTGAAAAATGTTGCGCAGTACACAGAAATTTTAATCTGCGTAAAGAATATTTTTCTTGGAAAAATACAAGATTTCTGTAAAAAGTTTGATTTATATTTT
Source organism: Argiope aurantia (assembly GCA_026543865.1). Classification (NCBI taxonomy): domain Eukaryota; kingdom Metazoa; phylum Arthropoda; class Arachnida; order Araneae; family Araneidae; genus Argiope; species Argiope aurantia. The sequence continues at coordinate 1,200,144 of JAPMOR010043764.1, forward strand.
CAATACATGCCGATTCAACTGTATTCCTTGAAAATTTCAGCCAGCTTCTGCTGAAGGTTCCGAATCCATAGAGGTCTTATGCTGAAGAAAGGGAGTCATTCATGAAAAAATTTCTTTTGAACGGGAGATAGTTACTTGGCCTGTGACTAAAAAGGCTTACCACGGAAATCAGTTTCAAATATCGGGGTTTTATGTAAGCAATTCAATAAATATTTGGTACGGAAAACATCAGAAAAACTTTTAACATACTGCAATCTTTTACCTTCTCAGCTCTTTAGATTTTGAGGTGAAAGAATGTCGCTGTAATACAGGAATATCATTTTGAAACTCATTTCTTTAGAAGTCAATTCAAAGTCATCTATAGATTCTTTATAACTTAATCTCACTTTTAATACTTTACAGTTGAGAGTACAATACAATGCGAAAGACAACATTTAGATGGCGATAAAGCATGTCTATTTTTCAGTAAAAATACGTTGGATTTTTTTTTTTTTGCATGTAGTTACAAGTTAACTTCTACAGAGTTTGCTGTCGCAATTTCATCTTCAAAGCACTCAACGTACGGACATTTTTCAGTTGAAAGAAAACAGAAAGAAAAAAAGGACAAGAAATTAAATATGGATGATAGATGATAATAATGTCTCTGTACGTTTTAGTCTCTGTACGTCTTGACAAATGGATCTACAACATATGACAGAACAGCCTTTGTTTGGGCATGTTTAAGAAGGTAAAGGATCGAAGAGTTCATTAAAATATTCAGAAAATCAAATCCCATTAAAAAATAAAAATAAAGGAAAATCCAAAGGAAAGAAAAAAGACCTAGATTAAAAAGTCTAGCGAACAACTTTAGATCTACTGCTGAAGACGAAGAACGTTCTGGAGAGACATCTGTAGTACCAGAAAGAATATGAAATGTACAGCATAATGATATAAACGTATATAATTTTGCATTATTTCTGGAAATTCATTCATTTTGTTTTCTGGTTCCAGTCAATTTTTTTTGCATGGTATTGCCAGTATTTATCAGTCTTTCAGTAACAACTATATCAAACTACTATGTTCCAATGCAGTCACAATTCAGTATTATTTTTTTTATCTAATGCTTTTTCAGTTGCAGTAGAGAAGCAGTAATATTCACGATCTCTTTATATAGTAAACAGGAAAAAGTATTAGCAGCAGAATTCACTTTACAGGCTTGAAAACTTTTAAATTATTTGAAAAATCGAAGACAATATTGCCAAAATACAAGTAAAGAAGGCCCATTTGGCTTCAGTAAATACTTAACTGAAAAATACCTTATTCAGTTTTGCAAATTTTCGCTTATGTTGCAGGAAAGAAGAGCAAATAAATTTTCTTTAAGAGATGGTTAAACAACAAAGAAATAATTTTCATTGAAACGCGCATTCCGCCTATCGACTTTTTAAATTTATGTAATTGAAAAAGCAGCCAAATACGAACTCGCAACCTGCTTCTTTGAGTTCATCGAAACCTTTCATGACACAACTTAAATCTCAGAGAGAAAAAGAAAAAAAAAATTCTAACAGAAATCTCGACAAACGTTCATTAATTTAAATAGGGCATCCATTCCATTTAATGACTTTTAAACGGTGATACTTATAAAGGCAGACAGATTCAAATTCAGGTCTTGCTTTTTCGAGTTTATTAGAGTCCTTCTTCTCGTATCCTAAAAACGCACAAAGGAAAGGGTCCAGTTTCCAAACAGCAAGTTTGATAATGACAATAATTTCATGAAGGCGCACTTGCAGTCTGCTGACTTTTAAGTATTGAAAGTGCTATATGCTTCCCTTTAATATTCGACAATATTCGTTTTAGTGTTGTTGAAGTTAACAATTAAAACAATGTAAAAATATTTCTCTTATCAAAATTTGATTTTAATGCGCCAAAATAACATTTTTAATCTGAAGAATAATGTGACGTTTGTCGATGCAATCGAGTGTTTTTTTCCGGATGTGTAATATATGATAACTGGCATTCTGTTTTCTATAATAGGAAATAACCATTATTCATAATTGTCAACATTGAGCGTGCCTTAGAGCGGTGACCTTTTATCGCGTTTCCGATCGTAATTTTGCATTTTCAAGGTTTCCTTTTCAAAAGAAATGAAATAACTGGCATGTGTTAATAAGATTGGTTAATTTCATTCTGTGAAAATAATTTTTTTATTCGCAGAATTTTTTACACAATACATGGAGTTAAATCATCTATCAGGAATAGATAGGAGTATATTAATGGAAAGTGAATGATCATAATCATAAATAAATAATTTCTGTTCTCTAAATGATTAACCCTGTATAAAAACTAGTGGTTCCTTTGTTAGAGTTACGTTATTTGTTGAAGAGAACATTATTTTTTTAAGTCACCCGAATTCAGGTCATTTCACGTTTGATAATAATTTGCCTGTAAAAGCGCTACAAGCAAGAATGTGAAAACAAATTTGAGTAAAATGCAAAAATTGTAGTGTTCCTTGTGAGTAAAAGGGAAGAATGGCAACAATCTTTGGTTTAAAGAAAAAATTTAAAAAAATTATATCTACTTAAGATAAAATAAAGATTTATAAGATTTTTAATTAAAGTGAATTACAGTAAATAAATTATCTCTCTTTTTCTAGAACAGAGTTTTAAACATTGAAACCATCTTTTTAGAAATCCATTCTATAGCAACTTAATTCATCCACTGGAGATGGAATTTTTTTAGAAACGAATTTCACTCGTTCTTTTTGAAGGAAGTTTTATGGAAAAAAGAGAACTTTTATGAAGGGAAAAAAAAATCCATTTATTATTAAATATGAACTATTTTTAATTCAAAACTGATGAACATTTTAAGCCCACATCACATTTTTGGAAATTGCGGAAAAATACCTTTAAGATTTTGTCTCGACTCGCCGAAAATTGATTGATTGACCTACAGTTTTAGAAGTCCTGTTCTAGATGATTATGCCGCTGAAAGAAGTGTTTTCTTTCCCCCCATCCATCCTTTTCTCCTCCTTCTTTTTCTTTTCTTTCTTTTTTTTAGGTTAACCCAATTCATCCTAGTTTTTCTTCCTCTTTGATAATAATTTTTCAGTATAGGCACTAAAGAATATAAAAATGTAGAAATTGTAATCACCCTTGTGAATAAATTATAACGATTCTTGTTTAAAAAGATGAAAGAAATTTTAAAAGTTGCTTAAACGATGATTTAAAAAAATATTTTTTATCTTCCTCATGCAGATTTAAATATTTTTATTCAATAAAAGAATATTAACCGGGGTTTTTTTCGAGCTATCTAGGAATAAAGAACTACAATCACCGACCCGAAAGCAAAGTAGTTAAACTGAAATTTAAGAAAATTTCCCTAGTTTTACTGCAAATGTTATTGATTCAATATTTCCACAAAATTTTTATCTGTCAAAGGTATTATAATAAAAAAAATCACGTCCTCAAATTCAAAGTAGCCGAAAACAATTTATATGTATAAGTTATTTAATTAAGTTTTAAATCGATGTATTCCTTTGTTATTTTTTCATCTCTGAAATGTCTTCAAGTATTAAAACAACATTAATATATGGCAACGCAGAAGTAATTACTTTTGTTTTGGTCAATGACGCAAATTGTGTTACAAAATTTTCTTTTTGAATTTAATTGTAGAATTTTAATACATTTGTAACCTTCAGAGTTGTGACTGAAGAAATGTTGGGATCATATCTTACTTAAAAACGGCACAAAAAATATTAATTCCAGATGGAAATGGAAGGAGTTTCTGTTTTTCTCAGGCATAATAATATTTCAATTAATTTATGCACGGAAATATTATCTTAATGAATTAAAGAAAATCTTGTGAGGTTATTGGATAAAGTTTAAAAAAAAAAGCCTTGTTGAAATTTATTGTTATGCTTTTAACAATCAGAGATAATACCCCTGTAGTTTATATGAAGATTATGATAATCTGTAAGTCATTCTACAGAGGAGCTAAGAGTCGAGTTTTCCAAATGACAATCGATCTCAATTGAAGAAATTTCATGTGACTTCACAACAATATAACAAACTTAACTTCCCATGCCACCTAATATTTAACAGACCATTTTCACAGCGTTTTTATTCTTGAACGATGCGCAACAACTTCCAAAATTAAATTATCTCAGTACATTTGATAAGTATCACGTGAGCATGTACTGATAAATTCTTTCTCTCTTCTTAAAACCCACGAGGGGGCGGCGAGAAGTTGAAGCATAAATAAACATGCTAGCAAGTATAGCAATGATGTGAGGTTGAACAATCTCCATTTCAATGACAGAACGTATATAGTACAAATGGGCCTTGACCGTAGCCTTTGAATATTTCCGATGTTTCCGTCCTGACAGTTAAGTTCCACTCCCCCACTTTGCTCCTATGTTGTCGTGACAATGGTCATTCCCATCACCTCGGATGCTTAGGCAAACAAGGTGGCGGGATGAAAATTCAGCGTCTGGTCATAATCTTTTTAAACTTTTTCAGATGGCTCATCAAATCTACGGGTGAAAAGTCACCGGATAAGTAAGAGGGCTTTCGCTTTCATGGAAGGTATAGCATTGGTAGTGTGGTTGTATTGGACCATCTCCGATGAAAGGACGTTCATCCTTTGTTGGTGCATAAGCCTATGATGTCAATTTAGTAAAAGACCATAGTATTTATGTTGCTAGGTGACCGAACCATTAAGTGACCCGGTTTTCTAGTCAAGATGAAGGACATTGTTTATGGTACTGAACAATATACTGAAGAATATATACTGAAGTTTATGTACTGAAGAACTATTAATCACCTAGGCTTTCTGTCAGAAAACTCACAGATATAATTTTATTGGTACTCTTATGCATGGGATAATACATAATTTTAGCAGGATATATGCATCAAATTTAAAAGGGAATCTATGTAAGGAGATATTTTCATCTCATGGTATGCATGAAATGATTGTTGAATTTCTTAAAATAATCTATTATAATGGATTGGATTAAAAAATTTACACCACTCTTTCTTTCGAACCCTATCTAACATAAATAAACACTAACATTTTAAAGTAAACATGAAATTCGAATTGTTATAAGTACTTATATTCATCACTTATGATCACTTTATGTTCATTCATCATTTTTCTACCTTAATGTAAGTAAATTATCCAATTAAAATAAAGATGAACTGATTCTACTACATAAAAAACATTATATTGTCATTTAACCTTCGAAACCTACATATTATGACTTTCATTTCATCAAGCTTTAGCAACAAAAACTGCAAATTGTGCAATACTCGACTGGGTTTTCGTTGAAATAATACCTTTTAAAGCTGTCATTTTTGTTTCCACTTTGCTGAAACGTAATTGAATACCAATCTGATTACCTAAATTCATCAAATATGAGCATTTTGAACTCTTTTAAGTTCATGCTTTTTGCTCACTTCACCAAATCGTTCAATCTGAATAGATCTTGACATTTTTCTGAGAAAAAGAATAGGTGAAATTGTCATTATTCAACCACATAATTTTTTTTTCGAAAACTCAGTGGTAAAAATTATATTTTCTTTTAGATGACTAGCCATAAACTCATATCAGCCTATAAACGACAAAACACTCTATTCCACTGATGCCTGCTTTAATCAGTGAAGAAAATATCTCACTGAATAATCGAAAGCTCTTAGATTCATTTCATCATTATTTGTGGAAAAGCAAAAACAATGAAATAGTAGGTTTATGGAAAATTAAAATATGGCATTAATATTTAAGTAGAATATTATATTCAACAACAATAGCAATAAAAAGAAAAATTAAGCAAAAAAAAAAAATTTACTTAGAGACAATGAATATATTTTTGTATTTCAATGCAGTCAACTCATGCATAACATACTGTGACATATGCAACATGCGTCAACTCAATTTAATTTTGGAATTCTTTGCGCATATTTCTCCAGCAAAAGTACGTAAAATGATAGCGTACCAAGAGATAAGGCGAATTTATATTTTTCATATGATTGGGAAATCGCGTGAATTGACTGCTGTGTAATTTAAATCAAGCTCCAATTGAAAAGCAAACATAAATATCACAATCTTATATAGGAATATTAACAACAAAATATTATTTTAATAGTTTAAAAATAACAACTGCCAAAGCACACCACAAATTAAATGATTAAAAAAACGTCATTGAAAAATGTTTTCTAAATAAAGAAGAAATATCTTTTCAAAACTATATTAAAGTAAGTCATTTTTAAAGTAGGCATAAATAGCGAGCTTAATAGTTTCTTTTTAATTTAAATCTAACTCGATGAATTGACAATTCAATATAATAAGAAATTATTTAGGCAACTTTACTAGGGATGTAATGACAGGTCGTTAGTTCCGAATGAATGCTTTAACATGCTGTGACATGTTTTTTTCAAACGAAATTAATAAATTTAACTTCAAAGTTCAGTCAGAGTTTGCTCTTTCTCTTTGCTAACAATATAACTATATTTATAAAGGAAATAATACAAATAAAATAAGTATGAAAGAATGAAAAATCTTGCATGTTGCAGAAAACTGCACATTTTTCGTTATTTCAGGCTATCAGAATAATTAAAGTTAAGCAGAATCTTATGAATTAAAAAAAAGAATGAAAGCAGGATATAATAATTAAAGAAACAAATATTAAAATAATAATCCTTGATAAATAAATAAAATTTTATGTATTTTTAAGATAAAAATGTGCACACAAAAAAATTATTATAGAAGAAAAAAAGAAATTATTGATTACGATCTAAGAAGCAATAAATGAAATCGAAAGTTTGTAAATGCTATTTAAATCAAAGTAGTGGTTTTGATTTTTGTGTATAAAAAAATAAAGCGTAAAGAATCGATACGTTTTCGCCACTTGCTTTGCTACAATAAAAATAATGTTCTTTCCCAAGCAGCATTTTCAAGAGCATAAATAACAAAAAGAGATAACGCACCTGTTATATGGCAGAAGCAGCGACAGGAGAATCGAAAATGAGCGGCATTCTTAGCCGCGAAATCTCTACATTTGACTGATCGACCAAATACATCATTGTAAGTTCTGGAGTGACAGTGCGCATGCGTCAGCTAGAGCGGAAGAAACAAAGAGTCGCGTGATGCGAACTAGGTTATTTTGAAACAGTTCATAAATTTTTTTTTTCCCAATCGGTATTTATTTCCATATCTTTATTCTTTTACTTCAGAATGCTTATAGAAATTTATTTTAAACGAAATTTCAAATGTTTTTAAACGGAGAAAAATTGTAGAGAAAATCGTTCTTTGAAGATTTTAAAAGGTGAAAAAATATAAAACCGAAATTGAAGCGAAGTATTGTTATGCGGTGAAATGTTTTTACGGACAACTATATTATTGACATTTTTATTTCTGCTGGTTTATTGTTATTGATTAACATATTAACATTATACATTAACAGGCAAAAATTAAAATATTTAAGATATTTCAATCATATTCAGGTGAACTAACAAAATAAAAAAAAGGCCTTATTTCATCATTGGTGAACAATACATAGTCATTTCTGAAAATATCTATTTGGTATTTTACTGATACTATGCTGATTTGCCTACCTTTATTTCCATTCTTGATAATGCTTATAAGAATTCAAGTCGAGAAAATTTCAGTTGTTTTTAAAAGAAGAAAAAAAGTTTGACTACTTTATGAGGATGGAGAAAGAAGTAAGTTTATAAATTATGAATCTAAAGCTGGATCTTAATTTCAGAACGTATCATTATTGTTTATTTATGTACGTAGATAGTTGTTGATTAATATGAATAATCCTATATTAATCTTATGAATAAAGCGCTCATAAGATTTCAGTCGTTTTATTGTTGTACATGTTAATTGATGCCATAAATCTCAATATTTAATCGTCTGTATTACAGTTACAAAGTCACTTCTTAAGACGGTGTGTTGTTTATTGATGGTATAAAATTACTTTGGATGAGACAGCTAAAATCTTATCTTAATAATTATAGGTAGAATTGATGGCATGTGCAATACATGGTTAAAGAAGGCGTTGTTCGATGTCGTGTCGCCGAAAGCAGATGCAAAAGTTTTCACCTGTGCTATCCCTCGCTTTTTGGTTATTTTATTTCTTACATTAGTCATTCATAAAGCAATATTTGATGCTTTAATCTAAGTTTCACATCTAGTATCGGAAGCTTATAACAAATAATAATGTGTCAACAATAAATAATAATTACAAAATTTATGAATTCAAACAATAATAAATTGATGCCGGGAATTTAAATATCCTTAATTTTTTACACACCTTGTCGATTAAATAAAGTACTTTTTTTAAGCTTGAAATTAGGAACTAAATGAATTAACTGAAACTGTTTACATGTGAATAAATTTTAATAAATTATATTTAAAAGAAGTTTAGAATTAAATGCGGCTGTTCGAAAAGTTTTAGTGAACATCCGAAAACGAAATTGTTTTTCTTATTCGTATTTGTTATTAAGAAATTTATTATTGACAAATATAAACACCGATAATGCTTTCGGGGCCTATCTGAAATCTAGACTGACGATATAAGGAATCCTGATAAAATACTTTCACTATTACACTTTTAATTTAATTACAATGCTAATAACTGTATTTAATATGAAATTTTTGACATCTTTCTGATTTCTATATGTTTTGAATATAGGACAATTGGATTGAACGTATGTATAATTACGATATTTAACGAAAGCATGGTTTAAAAAAATAAATGCATATTTTAATACTAAATCTCACCACAAATTAAAATTATTTCCAAGTATTAATTTTGAAATTTTGATATCTTATTTTTACATTTTTTCATAATTTGAGTACTACTTTTCTTTACTTAATTATAAGTTTTTTTATTTGCAAAAGTCAGAATTTTTTGTAAGTTCAACAAACGTATTGATAGATTTTTAAATTTGTAATCAGCTTACGGAATCTGGTCAAGCAAAAGTGTATTAGATTGGGGACATTTACGATACCACTCAGTATATTATTTGCATGACACTAACTCAATCATTTCCATATATAAATAATTTCCTGTCGTTTTTGTAAGGTATTTAATTTGTTACATTTTTACTATTTTAGTCATTGAATTTTAATTAGTGAGCTATGATATTTCATAGTTCCACGCCTTGAAACAATTATTTCCTTTTATTTATAATTAAAATACTTTCAAAGACGACATGATGAAGGTAGTTGATCTGATTACTCTAATAATCTTAAAAAAATCACTTTATGAATGAGTTTAGACTTAATGAAAAAAAAAAGAATAGATTGGCCCAACAATCTCAAAGTATTTTAAAAATAATGTAATTTAGGTCTCTCAACCATTTTTATCAGATTATAAGATTTCGTGCAGAAAACAGAAACTGGAACGTTGACAAGTTTTCGAATTCATGTATAGTAATATTTAGGAAGTAATTATCATATAATTTAAGTTTATTATAACTAAAGCTTTAACCTGAATTTACACTATTTTCTACAGATCAGACAAAATGATGAATTTTTATTTCATTTTTTTTTGTGAAAACCAAATTATTGATATTGATTGATTAGTTGAAATCATGCATCTAAAAGATGATTTAGAAAACAGAGAACAATTTCAGATAATACTAAAACAGAATATAAAATTATCACCAGAAAAAATATAATGTGAATAATGTTACACGGAATTTCAGAAAAATGTTTTCTTCTCCTTATCTGGTAGCTAAAATGAACATGCATTAAAATACGAGGCGTTGCTTCTGTTAGAAGAATGAATCTGATTTCATTTCATGAATGTTGACGACAAAATATTCAACTATTTTTTATTTCAATTTTCTAAATGTAGCCTTCTTCCTTTATGATTAAACCGAATTAGTATAAGTCTTATTATGATTGTCAAAGTTTATTGCTCAAAAACTATTATACTAAGACATCTGTTTCTTTTTGTAAATTCCTTAGTGAACTCTGTAAAGAGACTAATTAGTTAAGGAAATTTCTTCGTGTGCACTATTGATTGCTCGAAAAATGTCAAGATACTATTCTAGTTTTCACTATAGATTGTTTTCTAGCTCTAGACATAGCATTTTGCAATACCTGAATATCGCGAAATGACATAGCAGACATTCACAAAAGCATCTAAACTCCCTTTAAACAAAAGTAGCTGATTTCATTTCATGAAATCACAAAACGCATTCCCTCAACTCTCTCTTGTAAAAATTAAAATTTTATTCATTCTTACATGAATAGATTAGCTATATTATTTCAATTATATAATTCTAACGTTTTGTAATGAAGGTAAGACTTCGCGCTCACACGGTATTTCAGATAAACAAGCGCAAGATTTTTTTTATCTAAAGAATTGCTACTGTTCTAACAATTATCTGTTAAGAAAGATTGATTTTGACTGAAGTGCATTTAATTGCATATTTTATTTGCAATTTTAGTATCTATCAAACGTTGTCAACTTTTCTTTAAATTTCCATCGAATTTAAAAAGAAAGATGTAGCTACATCTTTTTCATAACAGTAGGTGTAGGTACATCTTCTTTTCTAGTATTTTTAACGCATTGACAGCTGACAATTTCAAACATTTTATTTTTAAGAACGCATTTGAGAATTCACCGAAATTCTATGTTGGAATTTTCGAAACTCATTATTCAAGTACAGGGTTTCTTAGACTCTTAACCAATTTTAATTCCTTTAAGGAAGAAGAATTAAAAAACAACAATCGGTACCTCATCAGAAAAGTAACAAGTTCCTAAAATTGGAAACTTATGAAGAAAATAAAGCACCAATTATTAATAAAAAGAAGGGAATTGAATGAAGAATAATTATTTAGAAAGTTTTAATAAAACTGATAGATTACAGCAATTTATTTTTGGCTATTAATGTTCAAGAATTTACAAAAAATAAAAAATGACACCTGACAAATTTTGTAAGCTTAGTAAACTAATCTCCAGTTGGAGTCTCTCCCTAAAATGTAAATAGCTTCGTCCTAAAAGAATAAATTTTTATGAATTAATTTAAAATTATTAACAACAACCAATTGTTTCGATTCAAATTTGTTTATTTTAAAAAGTTAAAACTAGTCCCTTAGTCTCCCCCCCAAAAAAAGAATAAATAAAATTCCTCTTGCTTATTTTTTCATGCATTATAACAAAGTTCTCAGTTGAATTTTGAATGCCTTAAAAATTTAAAGTAATAATAATATTAACCTTACTTATTGTTTCTTATTTTAAGAGATAATAAATAGTACCAGTCGTCAAGGGTTTTGTTGTTAAAGCGCATTGGCGGCTTCTGTACCATACCAATAATGGCCCTGATATTTATGTTCACTGCTTGGTAAGTTTAAAATTTTAACAGCATGAATATTTTAACAGCCTTTTAAATGCTTGTTATCTTTTTTAAATCCCTATAATTGCAGCTGTTGTGAACAAGCAAATAAATATCATTTGATTACAATCTTTAAACGCTTGACAGCATTTTTTCAAAGAATTTCTCAAGTGCTGCTGTGCAATTTGCTTAAGCTTACTTGTTTTTTATGAGATAAATGCAGCACTTAGTCTTTTTTTTTTAAAAGGAAGACGCAATCTTCAAGAAAGTATTTTTATACAATGCAGAAAACTACTCATAATGATGGAGATCAGATATATTGGAATAAACTATACTGACGCAGCGTTTTTCTGCGCAGTGAATTGTGGCACTGGGTGTTTTCTCTTAGACAGTCAACGCAGCTACAATGCATAACAAATGAGAATATTCTTGCGTACAACGTAAATCTGAGTCACAAGGTCAGCAACTGCTATTGTATCTGTAGGTATTCTTTTTACAATCCAACAAAGTCATGTTTTAAATGCAAGGTAATTAACTCGTTTCACTGTTTAAAAGCAGTGATGCATATTTTTATCGGATTTTGATCGAAGTCATTAATAGTTTCGGTTCTTATTTCAAAAGAATATCCGAAATAAAAATTTGAAAATGGTTTTGTCAGATGATGTTCAAAGTAATAGCAGCTATGTTTTCATTATTTTCTTCAGGAACATCTGTCGCTTTTATCCAGAGAAGTTGAAACTTTGTTTGGTTTTTTCTGAGTTTTTATTTCAGCTGGTTGTTATAAATTCGCCGTAAATTATCAATAGTACGTTAAATAAATAAATAAAGCATAAGAACATTAGTTAATATTAACAAATGGTGTACTTTAAATAATTTTTTAATTGTTTAACAATATGAGCAAGATAATATATCTAGTAGGTAAGCAATTATATAATTTTTAAAAATTGTTTTAAAACGATATATTTGAATATTTATATGGATATAGATATAAATGTGTTAGGTTAATAAATTTCGAAATTCTCCAAAAATATTCAATACACAATCTTGTCCAATTCCCCAAAGTTAAACTTTTTTATCTTGAAATAATGCCTTGTGATAAGGGATTTTTTCCTTTTCCAAGGAAAATTGGGAAAATGTTTGATTGTTTTTTTTATGCCCATATCAATATAAATTTTCTTGCTTTAACCTTCATAAAGCTATTAATATTTATACAAGTCAAAGTAAATTTTAAAATTATGCAAAAAACACTTGGCTACAAATAAACCCAATAAGATTTTAAAAATTTTAGTTAGATATCAAGCAATAGCGGAACCAAAATGCTACAAAAACTCTTTCAGTGTTATTTTTAAAATTTAATTTCCTAGAATATATTGAATATTTTTACAGTTTCATAGAAATTGAATAAAATCTCTATTCTATATTTATTTGGAGTAATAATGAATGAAAGCTGTGAATTTTTGAAAATTATTTCGTTGACTGATTTCAGATATAAGAGTGACAACAGAAACGCAAATCATTTAACGAATTTAATCATCCCTGTTACATTGATTAAATTGTGTGAATCATCGATAATTTCGTCAAAGTATGATTTTTAATACGGGAAAAAACCCATTATTTACGCTTTTATAACAATAAGCCATGAATTCTGATCAAGAAAATTTGTCTTTCTCATTGCTTTTCTATGACCGATTCATTAAGTTTCAGTGAACTGCATGGACATGAACGCGGTTCAAGGTGAGAAGAGTCCAATTATCATACGGGTAGTTGAAGGACAAGGTTGAAAATACAATATCTGCAAATAGACGAATTCCATGAGAGATGGAGGCAGATTGATGAATACACAACAAATAAATAAATAATCCATAATAAAAAATATGTAGAATCTTCTTTGGAGAAATTAAAAAATTATTAAGATTTTTTAATAACTTTTATTTTCTTGTATCTGAAGTAGAAAAAGGTAAAAGAATGCAGTTGTTAAAAAAATTCGATTTATAAATTGGGATGAACTCCACGTTTTAAACCTTTTTTAGAGTAGTGAGGAAAACTAGTTTTGGAATTATGATGTCTATCGGTCCGTCTAAGTGTATGTGAACAAGATGTTTCTAAAATGTAGCGCGCTAGACAAATGAAATTTGATATATAAATTTAACATCAATTTTGTGGATAAGTACCATATTTTGGATCAAATTCTTCTGCCTGTTCTTAGGCATTTTTTTTTTGTCGTGTGACTATTTTAAGTCAAGTTTTTTGCGTAGTAGCTTCCGAGGGTAAAACCCCTGAACACCCGGAAGCAGAAGTCTGACTTCTAGCTCATATGAAGATAGCACACACATATTCGCTTGCACAGCCCCTTTTTACAGGGGGGGGGGGCTAATTCACGCATCTCACAGATAGAACACAGGGTAGAGAACAACCATACCCGAACCCGGGACGTCTAGATCAAGGGGAAGACGCGCTACCCCCATGCCAGGACGCCGGCGTTCTTATGCATGTAAACGCAATAACTCAAATACGCAACAATCTTGATAAATGAATTATGATGTGTGGTCTTGATATCAAAATTATAAATCTATATTTTAGATCCAGTCGGCGTAAATGAAGAGGCATTTCGCCATCTATTATTTTCATTCTAATATATACATAAACTGTGTCATATTTGTGAGTACACAAAAGCAGAGAACACTCCTTTGGACATATAAATAATAATATTCCTTTAATAGGTTTCCCCTTAAAAAATAGCAAAAGATATATATTTTTTTGAAACTAATAATATTTTTAGATAGCAACTTTTACATAAGTTCAAGATGGCCATAAAATGACTTTCCCTGTTTGGAGGCAACTACAGTTAACACTAATCAGCAGAATGAAAACAAATTTCATATACAAACTTTTTATAACCAAAGATATTTATAGCCTCAAGTTTAAAAGTCTTGGTTTTTAGTTGATTTATTTAGATTAGCACTTCCTTTCCAAGCTATTTGAGGACTATTTTAGGATGAGCTTCGTACTTTTGAATTTAATTCTGAGAATAGTATCTATATCGGGTATTCATTTTCAAATTTCTTAACCATTAAAAGAAAAACATTTTGCTCTGAAGGATTTAACAGTTCCGTTAAAATGATATAACTTCAGTGAAATGCTTATCCTCTGATGCTGATGGAGATTTTGGCACAAGGTTACTTTTTATCATTCTTGGAAGATAGCTTTTACTTAGCTTTTAAAAGTTGTTAAATTTATGACTTATTACTATTCTATCGGAGATAGTATCTCATATATGAGCATGAAATGAGGATTTACTATTGCCACTTCGGGTGGTGCGCCACTTCTTTCGCAGGTACATTAAGCCTGTGGGGTCGAGCAATTTCCCCTTCCATGATGGTACGTTTCTCCTACGAGAGGGTTTGTACCGTGGCCGGTGATCGTCCTTAGGACTTAGCCTTAGTTTCTGCCTCCATGCTGTTGCAATTATGGTGGCAAGATGGATGTAACTTCAACATGGTTAAGTTTGTTATCCTTCGAGGGACGCCATGAATATGCGGATGAGAAGCTGATAATGAGAAAGAAACTTTTCACTTCCTTAGTTTGTGTAACAATGTTGCAGGGCCGATTTACCCTCAATCCATTGATAGAACGTAGCTCCTACAATTGTTTGCTCAGGTGTTGACCTGTAGGTGATGAATAAGACTAGTGCTTCGATCGTGGTCAACATCCGTTTTAGCTTTCCACTACCATGGCAACGGGCGCACAGATTTTTCTGGATGCCTAAGATGGATGGGAATAACTCAGTGCTGTATACAATTAGTTACTATCCCAGTGGAATCATCTTAAATTTGAAGATTAAAAGCTGTCCGGTTTAGTATGCGGATTCTCGCTTCCTTGATGGGCACAGAAAGGATACGGGATCAAGATATCTGCATTTCAATGACAAGATATATATCCTTCGGGATTGACTGACTGTGGGCGGTGATGACCATTTCTTGTTGAGAAAACTGAGACCATTCATTGTACCCAGGAGTAAAGGAAGGCGGAGGTAGCTCATTGAGGACACCTGAAATAAGATTATGAAGGATGTAATAATGATGGTATTACTTGATTAAGAGGTTTACAGGATGTATTTCTTGTGAAAACTCCATGCAAAAGACGCTCGTGTGTCTATTCTGTATGCTTCTTGAGTGGGGTCATTTTTATATATCTTAAAAGGTATTCCACTTGAGATAAAGCAAGAGATTATTTATAAAAAAAACTCAATATCGGCAATATTTTTTTGAAGAAACACATCATACTGATTTTCAATATAAAAGTTTTTTAGATTAAAAACTATTTGTAGCTAAAAGAAATTCTAAAAATGTTTATATAATCCATTAAATACATCTGAGCAACACGTATAGAAGTTGCATAAAATGCAGATGTAGTTCCGAAGGCAAATTTATGCATTATAGTAAAAAATTATTTTAAATGTAGAAAATGAAGTAACGTTAAATATTAAAAATTATCTCATTTTATGGAGTATTTTCTATACAATGTCCTATAACTTTGTTTATTCCAGCGAGTCTATGAAGCTAATGCAATTTTTAACGTTTTTTAGAACTATATGTAATAAATTGAGTTTGTAAACTGGATTAGAAAGCTTTATATATTTAGCAATTTTTCCAATCTGAAGAAATGGGTATTTTTAAATGCAATGAAAAAAGTGTTTATTTTTATAGCAAAACTAGAAAACTGTCTTAATTAGACGAAGAAACAAATTGTGTTTTTTGATTGTCTGCACAAAAATCTAATCCTGCAGTTCAAACAAAGTTTAAAATATAGAAAAAAAAAAATAGCGCGTAGGAATTCTATAGGGTATCTATCCATTCTAATTGCAACCAATATTTATTTTCTACACCATTAGATAGTTACATAGTTGCTGACTTATTTATGAAGCTTTGAATTTTATTATTTTATACAAATCAGTAAAAATCTTGAGGAAACGAAGTTCATTGACCGAATTATCTCCTATGACGTAGAAATGGTCAAAGGTCATATAAAAGAATAAGTTGCATGTATACAAATGGATGAAAAGTTTTAAAGACACAATTTCTATACATTTTTGAAAAGTTTTGAGACAATAGCTTTGTGAAGTGATTCTCAGTAGCTTTGTGACAAAGATTCCGAAATGCACGTAATTATTAAATTCCTTTTATAAAATTAAATTTCTAAAATTTTTAAAGAAAAGTCCCCTTTATATGAAATAAATATTTTTATGTTTTTATGAACTTTTATATTGTATACTGCATGGAAGTAACATTTATTTTAACTCTAGAAGGCATAACTTTATATTTCCTTTACAAAAAAATATATGTGTGTTCGAACAATTGCATATAATTTAGGAAAATTATAAAAAAAAAATGTAATTATTTTTTTTTGAAATTTTATGAAAAATTAAAGTTTGCCAAATGGCTACATTATGATTTAAACAATACCCCAGGGGCACGAATCACATTATATCAATTCTGCAATAAAAATTTGTGCCCCTTTTCACCAATATATATTTTGAAATACAAAAATTATTTTGATAATATTTTTAATGGTGGATCTATTTATACTACAGTCATATTGGCATTTTTACAAGTTTCCGTTTAAATATAATTCTAGTACCGCTATTGCCACACATCGGTCTTTTCTACAAATGTTTATCAAAAAGCATTTAAAAAAGGATTTCCTAACTCTCATTGTTGCCCTTGGGAGCAGTCATATGAAGCTTATAAATGGAAATAAAAGCGTGTAACCAGATGGTCACGAGATGAATCGTAGTGTTAAATTTCGCATAAATTTTATGGACAATACCCAATTGACTATTTCTCACTCACAAATCGATTTTTACAGCCTTGTTCTTTCCAGGTAGTACTCCTAAAATTGTTTTTTTCGCTTTTTGGGAAAAAAAAACAAACTGGAAAACAAATAAAAAATCATATGGAACTATATCCAAAAAAATTATTCTTTGCGAAAAATGGAAGAAACCTTAAAATTGGACTTAGAACAACATTATAAAGAGATATAAAGGATAATAAAAATGATGCTGCTGCTTATCGTGCTTTAAAATTTAATTTGTAAGTCTTAACATTACACCACGTATTTATCTTCGAAGTTTTGGTAATAATTCGTATCCTGTTTAGTGAAGAAGTAGATAAACTTTATGGGAAATGTAGAAGTAAATAAACTTTATGGAAAAAGTAGAAGTAAATAAACTTTATGGGAAAAGTAGAAGTAAATAAACTTTATGGGAAATATTTCGTATCCGGTTTGGTGAAGAAGTAGATAAACTTTATTATAGGGCTGTAGGTAAAGAACAAAAACATTATGTAAAACAATGAATTTATAAAAAATACAAAATTAACAAAGAAGTGAAATCCAAATGTATAGGACCATAATTATCATCGGAGTAACCAGAGCATTGCTTTGGGACTCCGAATTCAGGGAGACCCCAAGTAAGGAGGGGAAAAATAATGATTTAAAAAAATTAGATTTTATTTTAAAAAAAATAAACAAATAAACTTTACTAACAATAATTATATTTTCACTTTTAAGTTCAGAAATTATTCATTTACCGAAAAATAAGGTTTATTTTTCATGAAGCAGAAAATTAATCTTGATAAGATAATTAATATTTGTTCCTTTATAATAAGAGATTTTTATAGTCCTGACTATACTGAATAATTTGTTGTAAACATTTAATTGCTGCATGATTCTGAGATGAGATTCTGAGAAATTTTAGATCACATTTTAAAAAATCAATGTAAAAGATTTCAATTCCGAAAAAAAAAAAAAAAGAGTGAAATAGAATTCGAAATAGAAAAAAAGAAAGAGTGTTAAGAGAATGCTTGAAAATTGTTTGATCTTGTTCATTTTTTTTCTTTTAAAAATATGTTTTCTTTCCCTAAAGGTCTGAAAAAATGAGAAATTTGCGAATAAATTAAATTAAAAACAAATTACAAAATTCGTACGTGTTATAGGTTTAATTCATTTTTCTATTTTGATATATTTTTTCCGAGAAGAACGAGAAAAATTCTTTTGGAAATGCCTTCATAACTCCCTAGAAATTTGATATTTAATCATTGAAAAAATATCAAATTAAAGTCAAAATTCTCAATATCTTTAATTTCTAAAAATAAAATTACACTTACTAATTGCTTTTTTAGTACTTAAAAAACAAACAACTATAATTTTATTTTAAAACACTGATATATTATAGATTTATTTAAAGAAAAAGAGGTTGAGAAAATCTGTTCCCTAAAGAGACAATATATAGCTTTTATAATCATGAAAAGAGTTTTCAAGAGATCAGCATTTTTTTTTTTTTTTACTATTATTTGAGATATCTGAAATACGGAACACTGCTGATTC
Source organism: Argiope aurantia (assembly GCA_026543865.1). NCBI lineage: Eukaryota > Metazoa > Arthropoda > Arachnida > Araneae > Araneidae > Argiope > Argiope aurantia. The sequence continues at coordinate 1,218,851 of JAPMOR010043764.1, forward strand.
TCGAGTTGGAATCATGCTTTACCGCGAAGTGCAGGGCTAAAATAACAATAATAATAAAAAAGTGAGATTCATTTAAATACATAGTATTTTAAGTACTACTTGAACACAAATTATTTAACATTATTTTGAATAGATCACAAAAGCCTACCAACAATATTGTAAGCCGTTATATTAGAAAAATTATCATTGAATAAGTAAGAACAAAAATTCCTAGGCATGCAAATCTTTTTAGGTAGAATTCGAATCAACATGTGCTGCCATCTTTAGTACATAATTTTCCTCATTCATTGGCAGTCACAAAATCTTAAAAAGATGTTCAGAAAGGAGCAGTGCAGCCATCTAGTGGCGTTTTTTGTAGTTAATTTATTTAGGGAAAAAAACTTAGTTGAGATAATCTACGCAACGATCAAAAATGGCGTGATGCTTCAATTTTTCGATAAAATACACTGGTTATCAGTAAAAAGCTTTTTCGCTGCAAATTTCACACTTTATGAAACTATCGCTAATAACGTAGTAAAATTTACACTGAAAATTATACATTTTTGTGAGATTTAATCAAGAAAGTATATGATTTTTAGCTTGGTTCAAAATGGAAAAAGTAAAATTAATATTTATTAGAATAAATAAAATTAATAAAATTTTAGAATAAGTTTGTGAGATGAAAAAAATTTGGATTTGAATTAAAAAGTACTTATGGAAAAAGAAGCCGATGTTATTTATTATACTATGTACAAATTACTTGTCAAAATAAAAATATCGTTAAATCAATATTTCTGAGCAAAATTTTACGAATAAATAAATACTTTAATGCAAGGTGTTTATTTTATTTTCCCTTAACTTACCATAATTATTTAATTTCATATGGGTAAGTATTTTAAAATCTATAAAAATATCCCAATGATATTTCTTACTGACTTGAAATCTTAAACACGAACAAATTTAAAAAATTTGAAGGTGAAGTTTGAAAACTTTCTTTAAGCAAGAATTAAAAGTATTACCTCGTGTTCTTTTGCCTTTTAGCATTTCTTTTAAAGAATAAACAAAAGCTTTCAAGAGAAAGCTTTTGTATATAAAAATTAAGTATATATTAAATTATATATTAAATTAATTAAATTCTATATTAAATTAATTATATATGTTACGGCCAAAGTCCGAAATACTTGCAATTAATATTGTATTTTCTACTTTGGCTGGCCATTTCGCGAAGTAGCAGGGAATCAATTCTTGGCCAAAGCCCTATGCGATAATCTATACTTATAAATAAAGCTCAATGTATGTTTATGCGTGCGTGCATGTGTGTGTGTGTTTTTTGGCGCTCTACAGTCCAAACCGTTTGACATACAGTTATCAAATTTGGCATATATATATCTTGGAGATCGGGAATGTGCACCGTGGAGTGAGTTTTTAAAATTTTTAATTAGAATTTTAATTAAAAATTAAGCGTAATTTCGGCGTTTTGTCGCTATAACCAGAAAATATTATAGCACAAAATCGATTTTATAAATTATGCTAAAATTTAATCTGCATGAGCACGTCAAGTTAAAAAAAAATAGCTTTTATCAACGTGTTGCCATCACATTGATAGAAGTTTAAATTAAAAAATAAATCAACTATTATTGCAAATTTAATAAACAAAATTGTAATTTTCGGTAAGTGTCTGTATAAAATGGAAAAAAAAAAGGAAATAAGATATTTTCTGAAAGGTAAAAGGAGGAAAAGTTTTTTATGAGCTTTGACAATACCTATATTATTAATTCAATAAAACAATTTAATTTAAGGCAAACATAGTTTAATATACTTAGGATAATCATTCTAATCAGCGACCATCAGCTAATTTGGAGCATACATTTGCTAACAAAATGGTCTAAAGGAAGTAAATAATTATATTTAATATAACTTTAGTCAATAAATGCTCCGATGAATCAGGAATTTTAAATTTTTACATAGGTCCTTTGCCGTTTGAATCATATTTAACAAAATATTCTTGAGACACCAATATTTTTAATAAAAATTGTTGAACTCCAACCAACTAAATCAAATAATCACTAAATATGAAGCTCAAAAATATTTTGCAGAAAAAGCTACTAAAAGAACAAGTTACATTAATTGAAAATTTTAGCGATCATTAATACTGGTGAACCGGCTGGTCGCCAAATGCGACTAGTGGTAAATAAATATAATTTCATTCATGTATAAAATAGAAATAAGGACATGTTGTAGGTGAGATTCGACAGATGGCGCCAACAAAGAAATGTCTTAAAATGATATTAATAAAAAAACTATTTGTCCTACATATTTGTTTTAATTGGCCCTTATTTTTGCTATTTGCCTTTGAAAAAAATTTCATATTTTTTGAAGCGATATTTCGGGAGACAATGTGATCTGAGATCTTTAACATTAGATCCATGGAGCAGAAAAAGACTAAGGATCACCCTTAAAGGTAATTGAAAACTGAATACTCAATTTGCCTTTGTATTCATACACGATAAGCACCGCTTTTGCTCAAGATATAATTCGTTCATTTTGAAGGGCGCCAATCTAATCTTCACGCTATCACGTTTTAACAGTATATACGTTCACTGAATAATTTCTATTATGGCTTTAATATGAGAACAGAATAACACGAGATCATATTTTTATATATTACAAGCTTATTTTTAACTTAGAGATGTCACTTATATTTGAACTCGTTTCTGAAACAATTGTACTTAAAAAAAAACAGTAAATAGAAGTACTCATTTTTAAATACTTCATTTTTAACAGGGTGTAAAACAATCTGCTCTTGATTCCTTTCTTCCTATTCTGGCCGATCATCCCAAGCCATTTGCCGAATTGGCCCAAGCCGAATTGGCCGGCCAAAGCCCGAAATCAAGAAAAGATCGGACATTGGCCGGTAAGTTTACAGCAACGTTGGCCAGATTCGGGCTTTGACCTTAACATATATTAAATTTTCAAGCTTTTGTATATAAAAATTAAGAAATAAGTTTGAAGAAAGATTGTAAGCATTAAATTTCAATGCTTGATTAAAAAATATTTTACATTAAGCAGATAATAAACAGTAAGTTTCTTTTTCTTGATATCTTAATGAAAAATTGCATATCGACTAAAATGAATCGTCATGGATAACTGTTGAAACTTGAAATGAATATTTGTTCAAAAATTTAACTTTCAAAAATAAGCATTTATGTATGAAATCATGAATTCCTAGGCTCTCATGAGTTAGCAGCTGATCTTAGACCTTAGACAGTTGCGTCCATTTCCTTTAAGGCGGAAAAGTATGAAACGGAGGGCAAGTCATGAAGGAATAACGGCTGCAATAAATACAGTTGCATTGGCGTCTCCTAACTTATCACAATAGACTCGTCATATATTTTATGATGCTTACTTCTCAGCCACCATCTGGTAAATGTCTGGTAATAGTATTTATTTAGATAGGAAGTGGGAGTAAGAAAATAATGAAATCAAAATAGAATAAACTTATTAAATATTTCAAACACAAGTAATTTATCTAATGTGAAACAGTCAATGCAATCAGTGTTATAGTAAAATAACGCTACCAGAGATAAACACGCTTAACAAAGTTAAAAAGTGTTATATAAAAATCCGTTATATAAATCCGTTATCCGTTATATAAAATGGGCAATCAAATTTTCTCAACGACAACGTATCGGCTCACAAGACTGACACAATTTTTGTGCTTTGTGAAATGGAAAACTTGTTAAACGAATGCATGTTGTAGAAGGATTATCAATATATCTATGAAATGCATAATTTCATAGAATTCCCAGCGTTGGGAACATGGGAATTACAGAAAAGAGAAACTCTGGAAAAAAAAATCCCCCTCAGCATTTGGAAAAAGGTGAGAAATAAATGAGGGTGTTTTTGCTCGACTTTCTAGTGCACAAAGTTTTTGTGTTTAACTTCGTTATATTATGGATGAATCGAGTTTGCATTGGGGAATTCTATATCAATTCCTTTGACTAAATTTTTTGAAAATTTGATGCAGATTATAATTTTAGTGGAAATATTACATACGTAATTGTAATCAAATTCTGTTTCATATACAAGGACAGACAGTCAATCTTCCTTAGAACGGATTCGGCCTATAATTAGATACCTATCCATACATTTGGTTTGACTACTCACCACATTTTCTCCAGTTATCTCTTCTCGCTTATAATTATTTTATTTACACACACACACGCACACACACACACACACACGCACACACGCACACACACGCACACACACACACACACGCACGCACGCACACACACACACACACACACACACACAGAGAGAGAGAGAGAGAGAGAGAGAGAGAGAGAGAGAGAGAGAGAGGATTAAAATATCTGCCTATTAACAGATGCCAAATTTGAAAGAAATTTATTTGTATATTCAACTTTATTTACTTGAGTCTTGAATCTATAAGCGAATACATTCACGTAAACAAGAGCGCATATAGTTATAAAAAGACCAATAATGTTCTAAAAACATGTTTTACGGATACAGTTACTTCTAAAATGATACCTGATCTCTTTTTCATTAAATCTAACAATCATGCGTGTGGTGATTCAATGAAAAAAGAGTTTGAGACTATCTACACATAATTGAGAAACCACACAGAATAGCTTGGTGACGAATGCACCAAAGGAACTCTAATACAATGTGATGCAAAAAATGCATTAGTCCGTAAATTGAAGAGAAACTCCTTTAGAATAGCTTCTATTTAAGTATGTATCTGTATAAAACATAACTACAATGATTTGAGCCTCTCTCGGACTATCTCTATGAGAGAAATGGATATGCAATACTCT
>JAPMOR010043764.1:1225632-1286627 GCA_026543865.1 Argiope aurantia
AGCCTGTATACAAATAAGAAAAAAAAAATTGCTGATATGACATCTGTTTAAGCACATATCTACAGAGGATTGAGAAACCGCACTAATTTCCATTTCACTCGTAGAGGTAACAAGCGATACAGAAATCTAATACTCTAGTCACGCACACAAAAATATGGGCCTGTACGCAAGAGGGAATAAAATTTTCTGGTGTAGCATTTGTTTAAGCATATTTACAGCTGATTGAGAAATCACGCATACTATCTATGTGATAGGAATGGAACATTACAGTTATAGCCAATTAAAAAAAGAAAGAAATGTGTCAGTCTGTACAAAGAGAGGGAAAAATCTATATAAATATATATCTGTATAAGCATATCTATAGTGGATTAAAGAATCGCACTGACTTCCGCTCTGGAAGCGAAACGGAACTCTGATGTTCAAGTCAGGGAAAAAAAATTTATCAGCCTGTGCATAGAGGGAAAAGCTTCTAATATAGCCTCAGTTTAAGCACATATTTGCCTAAGCCTACTTATAGTGGATTGAGAAACCACAATACTAAAACTCTAATGCTCTAGTCGCATAAAAAAAAGTATCACTCTGTAGACAGGGGAAGAAAATATCTGCTCATTTAGCATCTGTTTAAGAAAATATCTATATATCTACCATGGATTGATAAACCATACACGCTAGTTCTGAGGCAGAAAAGGACATTATTATTCTAATTAAAAAATGTATCAGAAAAAATGCTGAGGGGGGGAGATTATTTAAGTGTATTTCTATATAAACCTATCTGCAACGGATTAAGAAACTGAACAGACTAGCTCCTAGAACGAAATGGAACTCTAATGCTATAGTCATTAAAAAATATAAAGGTATCTCCCTGTGCTCAGAAGTAAAACAAAATCTAATGGTTCACTTTCAGCATATATATGTATGTCTATACCTATAGAGAATTGAGTAACCGCACGATGAAAGTAATGGAACTCTGATGCCATAATGACATAAATATAGAAGAAAATGTATCAGCTCGTGCACAAAGGAGGAAAAAAATCTGCTGCATTCGCACAAGCTTAAGTCTTTTATCAACAGAAAAAAGATTGTAACTACGTTTAGTAACAATTCAAGGAAAGGAATTTGAGCTATAGAATTTCTGATTTAGCCACTCGACCCAAAATGCGTCTAGAATAGAATTTTAACTTTATTTTAACTCAGACATTCATTTTTTTTATGAAAACCATAAAATATAAGGTTTCAAATAGGTGTTTTTTAAGAATATTAATTGACAAAAATGAAATTTTCATTTATTTCAAAATAAATAATAAAACAGATAAACATGAAACAAATAAAGTTAAATAAAACTGCCCACTAAGTCTTTCAGTCGAAATTTCTAGAATAAACTCTGTTAGTCTTAAATAACAAATACATTCTCTAAATTTTTCTAAAAGTTTGATGGAAAACTGTTTGATAAAAAAAAATTCTTAGTACTTAAATGCGTTTTAATGACAACTGAAACCTTTACAGACACATTCTAGTATTTATACTCAGGAATTTGGATAATATTTTTATTTTAATACTTTGAAAACTGTCTTATTAGTGATTTCATCTTTCAATAAATTTATAACCATTAATGTACAAGAATTTGATAATTTTAATGCTAAAAATTTTTAAATTATTATCTGAAAATACAGTTATTATTCCATGATAATATGATAAATTATGAATTAATATTCCATAACTAATATAAAATTTTAAAGACACTAAAAGACTCTATTTTTTGAGAAAATTATTAGCGGATTCATTAGAAAAATTATTTCCGTTTGCGGATCACCTTAACCGAGCTGGGACGTTCTTGTTAAAGAAAATTGTCAAAATCTCAATCGCAAATAAAAATATTTTCTTTCAAATAAATAATATACCTAATGTAAAACTAAGGAGATCATAAAACTCACGAGGGACTATTTTCATTATAAAACAGCATGAAAATATTTATTTCTTAAAGTAATTGCTTTTAATAGCAAATTGAAAATGTACTATGATGGGATAACCTTCAAGTTTATAATCATAAACCAGTACTCTTGGAAAAAAAATTCTGAATGGAATCATTCCAAAGTATAATACGTGAGGTTAAATTCAAAAGGTTCAGAAAAGTTATTTTTTAGATAATATACTTAAAATAATCATTAAAAATATTCAATATCATAAAAATTTTAAAAATACATAATTTTCTTTATAAATAATTTTTGAAATCTGAAATTTTTATGACGAACTGAAGTTGAATAGTTTTCCCACCAGATTTCTCAAACGTTGCAAAATGCATGCGTTTAATAATGAACAAAAGTTTTTAATAATCTTTTTCTTGGAAAACATAGTTAGTTTCATATATTACTTTCACTAAATGAGGCATATCTTATCTCTAATAACTGTGGCTTATGTTAATATCGGAATCGATTCCCAGATTATGAGGAAAAACATTTCAACCATTATGAGCTTCTGAACTATCCCCCAATGAACACTCAAGAATTTAATTACATATTTGAAGTTTAATCTCCTTAGAAAGCCTGTCCCTTCAAATTGGCAGTTTTCTTGACAAAATTAGTTCGAAAGTTATTTTTCTTTCCTCACACCTTAATCACGTGGTTGAGAACTTCAGAAGGTAGATATCTGGGAGAAACAGCTTACAGCTACCTTTATAAAGTATGCTATCTCTAGAGGTATTCATAATAAATAAGTCTGCGCTGACTTTAGATCTGAAACTTGAAGTTTTGGAGAAACTCAAACGCGAAGTTGGCCGTAAAAATTATCAATAAATAAAATTTGTTTAAAAGAATTTTAAGTATTTAAATTTTAGAATGAGGTATTGCATTGAATTAATTTTCAATCTTGGCCTCTGAAGTACGATTATAAGAGGTACAACACACAATTTTGCTCATAATATTCTAATATATATATATTGCTTATCCTAAATGTGATCAATAGATTTCATTTAAGACTCCACCTTCAATAAAATAATATAATTGTTATGTCAAAATGTCGTATGTCAGATTAGCCAAAACTTTTTATAAATGCAAAAGGCTATTTAACATCTGCTTTCAGATAATTGCATGGCATGTGTATTTATTGTATGTTGATACAAAACGCCATTTTTATTAGTGGTTTCTGCTTTTTTTTGTCAAAATGTCGTGTTTTGCTTTTGACAAAAGATATTTTGATATAATGATAATATTTATTCTGTGACTAAAATTTTATAATCACTGCAAAAATGAGTGGCATTGAATGTTAATACAGAAGGTATAATTTAATTATGAAAATTACAAAGCATATTTTTGCTGATAAAAACGTACATTTATTATTTATTTTAAATGGATTCGTATATTGATACCAATTTTTAAATATATATAATCATTGTTATATCAAAATGTCTTAAGTCAAATTAGCCAAAAATTTTTATGGATGCAAAGAATAGGCTACTTACATCCGCAATGCATATTTTTGATGATAAAACAGCGTACATTTATTATTTATATTAAAGAATTCATATATTGATACCATTTTTAAAAAATATATAATCATTTTTATATTAAAATGTTTTATATCAAATTAGCCAAAAAATTTTATGGATGCAAAGCATTTACATAGACCTCCTACATCTGTTCTCAGATTTTTGTATGAGATACGTAATTATTGCATGTTGACATAAAACGTCATATTTCATTACTTATTTGGCTGTTTCATTAAAATATCGCATGTTTTACTTTTGACAAACGAAGCTTTGATATGAGATGGGTGGTATTGATTTTTCTATAATAGTTTTGTAATCACTACAAAAATTAATGACATTGAATGTTAGTTACTACAGGAGGTAGAACATGAGAACTACAGAGCATATTTTTGCTAAAAAACCATACATTTGTTTTATGTTAAACATATTCTAATATTGATACTATTTTTAAATTTTTTTTAATTATAAGTTTATTTTTTATGAGGGAATAATACACGAAAGCTCAATTTCAGTGATGGATGATTCTATAGTTGATGATAAATTAAGTACGAAATCATTATGAAAGATTCAGATGGATTGAAGGATTGAAAGATGTTTTAATCTGCCTCTTTATTTATTTATTATTCACTCTGCATAATTTTGACATCATTTTACAGAATGATTTTATTTTTTATATCTTTTTTGAATATTTTGATGCATTTCAAGTAAAGTCTCAGTTGGAAATGTCAATGACTGTAGTTGTTGTCACAAAGTCTGTTGCTCGTTAAAAACTACTTAATTTCTTTGGAACAAAACTCGAGAAATATCTTAACCAGTTAACTGTTTTTGGCGAGTGTACTCGTCATTGAAAAATATCTCCTTTTGACGTCAAAATATCTTATGACGAGTTTATTCGTCAGGAGTAAATAGTGACAATTTGCAGTTTGAATTAAAATTTTAGTAAAAACTCAAACATATTCGCAAATTTCAAGATGTTTAAAATATTTGGTGGCCAAGTCGAAGTCAAAGGAACAAATAAAAGACAATTAATAATTATTAACAACCCCCAGCACATGATATGAATTGTTTTCTTAAATGAATCGCTGTGTTGTATTTTTCATCCCAGAAGCAATTAGACAACTAAAAATTGTTTTAGACTATTCAATAAGTGGCACGCCTTCTAATAAAAACCGGAGATGAGGAACCTTTTCTATCATGCTTTTCTCAATACCGTTCTATAACAGCAAATTTAAATAATAAATTAATTTTTTATGTTTCTTTTCGTTCTTATACAAAAATGTATGTTAGTTTAAGTAAATAAATAAATGTGATTATTGAAATAAAAAAATAAAAAGTCATCTCATTACGTCATAATTTCATATTACACATACTCTGTGTTTGACGAGTGTACTCGTCATCGCTAAATTTTTGCAATACAACTTAGATACGCATTTTCCGAAGAGGTTGAAACGGTTAACTGGTTAACTCTTTTTATGCCTTCAGTTAACAATGCCATTAAATACAGTCCTTCACCATTCAATCTTTAGTGAGGATCCCATATCGAAAGCAAGTTTTAAAATGAATCCCTTAATTATGCAATCATTTACAGAAAGCTTTTAAAACCTTATGCCGGCTTGGTGATGAGGTCTCGCCTTTAGATCCGGAGGGTATAGGTTCAGAACCCGATTCCACAGAAGCATCGCCGTGTAAGAGTAATTAAGGATTTCTAAATTCGTCGTACCAAATATCCCACCGCTAGTGTGGTGTAGAAATCTTCATCTGATTGCAATTCAAACTTGCGAGACTCCTCCCAAATTTGCCTTAGTTTTACTCAAAAGAGGGGCAATGATAAATCGACACTTCGAAATCTTACACAATTTTCTCAATTCTAATTGTGCATTTCCTAATGAGCTAGAAATCTGAACACACGTTTTTAATTTGTTGCGCACGCATCTTTTCCAAATGACGAAATAATATTTTAGTAATAATTGAATTGTTAGTTGAGAGATTAAATTAATTAAGTTTTGATTCTATCCTAGTGGTGTGGTAGTAGAAAAACTGACTTTAAGATTCTATATTTTTTAATTAAAATTATTTATAAATTAAGGATTACATTTCGAAAATAATTAAAATAAATTTACAACATCAATAAAATGAGTTTTTGAAAATTATTTTAATCAAATTTATTCTATCATACGGCTATGGAATATCCTTCCAGTCAAATAATGATCTTAATATTAATAAAAACAAAATGATCACGAGCTTTGTCAGTTAATGATGCTGGAATTACTGAACTGTGAAATAAATGACTGAAACAACGAATGTAAGGAATTAAAATAAATATGGAACCGAGATATTTTCACATAAAAAGGGGGAGAATTATCTGTAAAAGTTATTAGAGCTAATTAAGAAGCATTCCTAACATCCCTAGTAATTACTATTTTTAACTTTTAAAACAGGATTAATGCTCATTTATAAGCTGTTATCGGAATAAAGTTCCTTTCAAATAACAAATCAAAATGTTTTTGACCCGGGGTTATTTTTGATGATCTGCTAATACTCTAATAACAAGGAGGATTCGTTAAATAATACTAATGAGATTTGGAAAAAAATATTTGTTCTAGATTTCGCTTTCTTAGGGTATATTTTTGGAGAATTAAAAAAAAAATGAACATTTATATCTCCCAAAGAGTAATTAAGCTTACCTCGGAGGTTTCTGGTACACTATTTTCAGTTTTCTTAAAGATAATTGGATAGCATTTATATCGAAAAATGTATGAGATTAGCAATAATGCAAGGAAAGTATAATTTATTCTATGAATATGTTAAAAGTAAACAGAAAGCTAAATGTTGTTACATCGCCGTAAAATAATACAATAATCGTTCTTCTATACATCATAGGTTTTCAGAATAATTTCCATGAGGTTATTAAAATTTTTATTTAAAAATTTAGAAGGGATAAATTACACTAAAATATTAAACTTTCATTTTCAAAATGTAAAAGAATATGAGCTCAATTAAATTACCGAATTTAATTTTTATAATATTATATTGATTTTAAAAACCTTAATTGAGTTCCAGTACATCGGTTCTTTTTTTTTCACACTTTTATATATGATTTGCTTCATATTCGAGAAGTTAGAATTCTATGATCGGTCTTTGATTTCGCCCTAATGAGCTACGAGGGCATTATTTTATTATTTTCTAAAGTTAATTATTAATTAATCGTTTAATTAAATGAAATGGTCTAGAGTTTTATACTTTTGTTCAGTTAGGGGTCTCCGATAGCAACTAACTATTTTATTATTTTCCGAACTTAATTTTTAGACAGTTTAATTAAATGAACTTTTAATTTCCTGTGAGTGATACCACATGGTTGTAAATATGAGAAAACTGTTTCCAACACATTAATGATATTATAATAATAAATTCGGAATTTAAGACTGAAGAAAATAGAAAATAATTTAAATACAAAAAAGTTCTGCCTCCAGCATAATAATAAATATGTGTTTTAAAAACTGTTTTTTTTTGTGTTTAAGACTTAATCCAGTTCAAACATATTATTTTTGAAGCCATTAGTTTCGTATTTAGGACTACTGAATTGGAAGCAAAGTTATATCATATAGGTTTCTGGCTGTAGATACTTTATTAGAGTGAATGTTAGGTAGTAAACTTTCTTTTTTCAATTGCTTAAGAAATAAAAGTTTTCTTTAAAACTAAATATATTTTTTCCTGGTTCCATGCTCATAGATTTTTTTTTGAATTTTTCTCATATAAGTTGAGTTTTGAATGTCGCTTAAATCTATATATACTTATAATAAAGCTCAGTGTGTGTTTGTGTGTTGACGCTCTACAGGCCAGAACATTCAACCTACAGCTACCACATTTGGCACGTGTATACCTTGGAGCCCGGGAATGTGCACCTGGGGGTTATTTTTCGAATTTTTCATTAGAATTTTATTTATTTAAAAATTAGGCGAAATTTTGGCGTGTTTCTGCTACAACTTTCGAAAATATCACTGTACAAAAAAGATTTTTACATGAAGTTAAAGATCAAAAATTTATCTTTTAAATGATACCAATGTTTTAACCTTAAAATTAAATTTCTATTTTTAATGAATTTTTAAATAAATATTTTAACTATATTTTTCAACAATTTTTTTCGTACAAAATAAAAATAAAATTTAAGTTGCTCGAGCACGTTTCGCATTCATGGGAAAAAATTAGCTTTTTTCAAAGTGTTGCCATCACATTGATTAAAGTTCCAATTAAAAATAAATTAAATATTTTTGGAACACATTGATTAAAGTTCCAATTAAAAATAAATTAAATATTTTTGGAAATGAAATCTGCAAAAATATAATTTTCGGCACGTGTTTGTAGGAAATGAAACAAATATGAAATATTATTTTTCTAAAAAATAAATTCAATAAAAATTATTTTATGATCTTTTACACTCTCTATATTATTAATCCAATAAATCAATTTTATTTTAAGGCAAGTTTTGTTTAATATGAACAGGATATCCATTCAAACCAGGGCTACACAGCTAATTTGTAAACCTTTAGTACGACACAGATCTGCTAAAATGGTCTAAATGGAAAATGATTATATTTTATGTAACTTGATTCAATAAATGCTCTAATAAATAACGAATTTTGATTTTACATAAAGCCTCTGCTGTGGAAATAACGATTAACAAAATGTTCTTGAAACACTAATATTTTAAATAAAAAGAGTTAATTTCTAATCAACTAAATCAACCACTTAAACTGACTGATTAATGAAAATTTGAATATCACTATTCAATAATAATAAAAAAAAAAGGATAATTTTAAATTTTCCATCGATCGTTTCAAAGAAAATACGCCAATCAGCTCGCAGGTTTCTCAAGATTAATTGGCCGAAAATTATGAAACTGTTGAGTTTTTCTAAATTTTTAACATTCAAAACTTCATAAATAAGTCTTAGTTGATCGTGGAAAATAGAAACATTCATTCATTTATTTAAAATTTGGTGTGTCCAGAATATTTCTCAGAATATACCTTACTGCATTAAATTTAGACTTCATAATTTTTGAAATATATTTATAGGCCGGAACAAAATATTATTATTGATTTCATTTCAATCCTTTTGAAAGCAAAGCTAAAAACTGAATTGTATGCTGAATCTGAGAAGTTTTTGTTGAATTATTCTTTGAGATATTACATAAATTATGAAAAATATTTTGTAGTTCACATAAGACTTAAATACCGAGCGATTCTGTTTGCAATAGTCATATTCAATAATAATAATAATAAATAAATAACAATAAAGATGATAAATAAAATAAAACGCTTAGTTTTATTAAAAAATATCTTTATATTAATTGCAATTTCATCATTTCCACTTTAAATTAAAGTTGAAGTTTAACAAGAAATGACAAGAAATTAGCAAAATATATATAGTAAATTGAACGAAACGTTTTAAACAACAGTATAAGTTTGGTATGACTATCAAAATTGGAAGATTAAAAATGTTTTGTTTGAGAATCTATTAAGAGACCAATTACTTAAAATATTTAATTGAAAATTGTAGCTAGCGGTAACCGGCTGGTCGCCAAAAGCGGCTAGTAAATAAATAAATAAAAAAAACACATAATTCTTTGAGTATTACATATGGCTATTTGTTTGAGACCGTTATGAAAATGAAAACAAAATTTATTGAAGATTTCTCTGTAAATTAGCATTAGTAAGGAAAGTCTAAAAAATAAAATTGTCATTCTAAATTAAGCATAAAAACGACAGAGAAATTGAAAGGGCCCCTTATCTCTCCTCACATGCACAGGATGTAATGAAAATAATACTTCATCTCTTGAAATGCAAAGTAGAAAACATGATTAGTATGAAGATAAGTTATTTTTTACTATAAAAACTAGTTAAGACCTAACCAAAAAATTAAATGAGTAGGTGAGAAATTTACTGCTAAACGGAAAGACTATCTGACTAAAACCACAAGTATTTAAAAAGAAATTCAACCAAAATGATGCCCCAGCAAAATAAAAAATGATGTCATTTGAGGAAAAGAGATCCTGAAATGAAATTAAGGATCTTGCAAAGAATTTTTTATTCTTAAAAATATTTATATTTTGTTGAAAAATGCAGTTATGCATAGTTGACAGCTTATTAATAATGTTAAGAATAGTAATCCAAAACAGTGGAATTTATTTGGATTTCAAAGAAAAATGAATTGATGATTAAAAATAAAGTTAAAGTATCGCTTCAAAAGATCAAACTCATCATCGTGGTTGTTAATACGGTTCTCTGGTTATCATTTGAGCAGTGCCCAAAATAAGGAAATAAAAAAATTTCCTATATTCTATTCTCTGTGATACGTCTTCCAAACTTGTGATATATATATCCCTGGGGTTACGTCATGGACAAATTACAGGCACGCGAAAGTAATACCAATAACGTTAAAAAAAAAAAAATCTGAAAACCAAAAGAATAATAAAAAAAAAAAAAAATCAAAAAAGAAATTCAAATGGTCAAACTCATTCTCATTGCTTTTAATATGGTTCTAATCATTTGAGTAATTTTCAAAATATGGAAAAAAAATCCTTATTTTATTTGCTGTTATGCGTATATCCCTAAGGTTATTGGATGGACTAATTACAGGCAAGTGAAATTATTATAAACTAACCGCCTTTGGCGCCAGTATTATCGCTCGCTAAAATTTTCAATTAAATATTTTAAGTAACTAGTCTCTTAATAGATTCTCAAACAAAACATTTTTAATCATCAAATTTTGATAGTCATACCAAACGTATACTGTTGTTTAGATCGCTTCGTTCAATTCACTATATATATTTTGCTAATTTGTTGTCATTTCCGGTAGAACTTCAACTTTAAGTGGAAATGATGAAATTGCAATTAATATAAAAATATTTTTTAATAAAACTAAGCGTTTTATTTTATTTATCATCTTTATTGTTATTTATTTATTATTATTATTATTGAATATGACTATTGCAAACAGAATCGCTCGGTATTTGAATATTATGTGAACTACAAAATATTTTTCATAATTTTAAGTAATATCTCAAAGAATAATTCAACAAAAACTTCTCAGATTCAGCATACAATTCAGTTTTTAGTTTTGCTTTCAAAAGGATTGAAAGGAAATCAATAATAATATTTTGTTCCGGCCTATAAATATATTTCAAAAATAATGAAGTCTAAATTTAATGCAGTAAGTTATCATATTCTGAGAAATATTCTGGACACACCAAATTTTAAATAAATGAATGAATGTTTATATTTTCCACGATCAACTAAGACATATTTATGAAGTTTTGAATGTTAAAAATTTAGAAAAAAACATTTTCATAATTTTAGGCCAATTAATCTTGAGAAACCTGCGAGCTTATTGGCGTATTTTCTTTGAAACGATCGATGGAAAATCTAAAATTATCCTTTTTTTATTGAATAGTGATATTCAAATTTTCATTAATCAGTCAGTTTAAGTGATTGATTTAGTTGATTGGAAATTAACTCATTTTATTTAAAATATTAATGTTTGAAGAACATTTTGTTAATCGTGATTTCCACAGCAGAAGCTTTATGTAAAATCAAAAATTCGTCATTTATTAGAGCATTTATTGAATCAAGTTACATAAAATATAATAATTTTCCATTTAGACCATTTTAGCAGATCTGTGTCTTACTAAAGGTTTACAAATCAGCTGTGTGACCCTGATTTGAATGGATATCCTGTTCATATTAAACAAAACTTGCCTTAAAATAAAACTGATTTATTGGATTAATAATATAGAGAGTGTAAAAGATCATAAAATAATTTTTCTTGAATTTATTTTTTAGAAAAAATAATATTTCATATTTGTTTCATTTCCTACATACACGTGCCGAAAATTATATTTTTGCAGATTTCATTTCTAAAAAGATTTAATTTATTTTTAATTGGAGCTTTAATCAATGTGATGGCAACATTTGAAAAAAGCTAATTTTTTCCCATGAATACGAAACGGTCTCGTGCAGCTTAAATTTTATTTTTATTTTGGACGAAAAATATTGTTGAAAAATATAGTTAAAATATTTATTTAAATATTCATTAAAAATAGAAATTTTAATTTAAGGTTAAAACATTGATATCATTTAAAAGATAAATTTTTGATCTTTAACTTGATGTAAAAATCTTTTTTGTGCGGTAATATTTTCGGAAGTTATAGCAGAAACACGCCAAAATTTCACTTAATTTTTAAATAAATAAAATTCTAACTAAAAATTCGAAAAAATAACCCCCAGGTGCATATTCCCGACCTCCAAGTTATATATGTGCCAAATTTGGTAGCTGTAGGGTGAATGGTATGGCCTGTAGAGCGCTAACACACGCACACACAGACACACACACATACACACATATTGAGCTTTATTATAAGTATAGATAATAGTAGAAAAAACTCCTCGAAACCAAAAGAATAATAATAAAAAAATAAATTCAAAAGATCAAACTCATCATCGTTGTTGTAAACATGCCTCTCAGGTTATCATTTGAATAGTTTCGAAAATATGAAAATAAAAAAAATAAAAAATACTTTATTCTACATACGGCGCGTGTTCCAAACTTGTGATATATGTATCCCTGGGGTTACTTGATGCACCAATTACAGGCACACGAAAGTAATACTAATAACGGTAGGAAAAAATTGAAATTAAAAGAAATTTTAAAAAATTTCTCGCTAAATTCGTGTGCAAAGTGATAATTTTGATTTTATAAATGTCTAGTGTATAGCAATGCAAGAAAACTAAAAAGATCTTCGTATTAAAGGGAAAAAATGTTTAATTTCTTTCACGAGCTCAGAACTTGCAGTAAGAACTTATTTGTCCTTTACGTATTTCACCCCTTAATTGTGGTGCTCGAGTGTGGTTCGTGCATCGAATAACCATATTTTTATAAGCTAATACTAAGCGACTCAAGAATTTATATAATTCGATGCATAAATGATGCAGAATCTATAAACATTTCATCCATCATCATCAGTCCATAAACATTCCAGGGACTATTAGTTAGTATTAGAATTTAGTTATTTGGAATTAGTTATCTTTCCAAATCTAAAGATGTCATCTAATTGAACAGCGTAGAAAATTACATAGTTAAAGAATTAACAATAAACATCGAAGTAAACTTGAGAGCTCCAAACAGTTCTAATTAGTAAGCTTGAGGCCCAAACGTGAGATAACACCAGTTTTCAGCTAAGCTAATTTTATAAAATTGAACTTTCTGAAACAAGTTGAAGTACAGTTTTAATAGTTAATTTCCGTTCAACTGAGTAATGATTCAGGATGAGTAATTATTAGATTAATAATATTAAAATTCGAAGAAAAATAAAAGCATAAAAATGTAAGGAATTTTATGCTCTTTAATTTGATGCAAGCATGAAGTATGAAAATTGGGGAAGTTCTAAGATATACAAGAAAAACTAAAATGTGCACAAGGAAATATCGCTGCAGTATCGGTACCAATGTTTTCAAAGGGTATTGTCGAATTCGAAAGATAAATTCAGAGAAGTGATAGTAGGCTTTAAAGAGATGAAAAATTACCATAAAACATAGGGTCACCAGTGACGTTTATTCGGTGAAAATCGCAAAAATGACGTCGATAATTTTCCATGCGTTTGATGAAAATAAAAGAATCGAGCAAGTATTCATTAAGAGAATTGTAGAATTGATGACCGTCAAACTTCATTGACAAACAACATGTCAGATTTCAGGATTGGAGAATATGAGGATATGCATTTAACTTACGTTCGAACGGATGACAATGGACGCCTAGCACAAAGAATGTGCCCAGTGCAATATCCAAGGAGGCGCTATCCGCACCATACCACGTTTGCAAACATCGATCGACGGCTGTGGGAGACAGGATCCTTCAGAATTACAAAGCCAAATGCAGGACAAGAACGCAGTGTGCGCACGCTGGACACAGAAAACATAGCGCTTTGCCGATGCACCATCAACAAGTATGCGATCAGTTGCAGCTGAACTGGGTATTCGATACGAAACGTAAGGTTATGCGCTGAAAACATGTACCCCTTCCACATGAAGAAAGTTCAACTCTTGTACGATGATGATTGCCCATTGCAAATGGAGTAAAACTTGAAAAAAAAAAAGCTTGGAAATGTAAGAAATTTTATATTCTATAATTTGATATAAGCGTGTAGTGTGAGAACTGGGGAGTTTTAAAGATATTCAAGGAAAACTAAAATGGGAACCAGAAAACATCGCTGCAACATCAATACCGATGTTCGCAGAGAGAATTGTCAAATTCGAATGAAAAATTCAGAGCAAGTATAAAAGGCATTAAGTAGATGAAAAATTACCACAAAACATAGGGCCACAGGCAACGTTTTTCAGCGAAAATCGCAAATCAGGTAGAGTTCGCACGCTGGATGCTTGATACCACAGAGAAAGATGCACACTTTTCTGCTAGAGCTTTATTTTCAGATGAAGCCTTCGTTACTAGAGAAGGCGTCTTCTACACTCACAATTAGCTTGTTTGGTCATTCGAAAATCCCCACATCACTATCTTGTCGAACTTACGGCACAAGTTTAATATTTACGTGAGCAGGGTCATTTATTGGGACCGTATCTTTTGCCCGAACGCCTCAGTGGCGAAAATACCTTGTTTTCTTGCAGCACGTACCTCGAAATTTACTGAAATACCAACAATTGTACGCCAGAATATTTGGTTCAGGCGTGGTAGTGCACCAGCATATTTTAGTTGCATTCGTGAAATATGACATGTTGTTTGCGAATGATGTTTAACGACCAGCAATTCTGTAATGCTCATTAATAAATACTTGCTCTCTGGTTTTATTTTTCCGAAACGGATGGAAAATTTAAATACAGAAAGGCTTCTTCTCGACTACCTTTTTACTAATACTTGCATTCATAGGGCCATTCTCTACATAAGGCACATTGTCTTTTCGATGTCTGTTTTTGCAATTTTCATCGAATAAACGTCACTTGCGACCCTATGTTTGATGGTAATTTTTCATCTCCTTAAGGCCTACTATCACTTCTCTGAATTTATCTTTCGAATTCGACAACACCCTTTGAAAACAGCGATACCGATGTTGCAACGATGTTTCCAGGTACACATTTTAGTTTTTCTTGAATATCTTAGAACCTCCCCAGTTTTCATATTTTATGCTTATATCAAATTAAAGAGCATGAAATTCCTTACATTTTCAAACTTTTATTTTTCTTCAAGTTTTAATATTTTTGCAGAAGAGGTTATAAACTACTTTTTCGTTTTCAGTAATTTACGACCCCCTGGATCATCACAGCGGAATTTTACCTACATGAAAAATAACCTTTAAAAAGGTGCTTTCGCTTAAAAGAAAATTCATAGTTCAAGCATCATTTATTTTTTTATTAATCTTTTACAGTTTCCAACAATTTTCGGACTCCCTGTAATTTTACGATTTTCACCTACTAAACGTCGTTTGGGACCTTATGTTGTATGGTCATTCTTAATCCTCTTGATGCCTACTATCACCTCTCTGAATTTGTCGGTCGAATTCGGATATATTTAGATAAATTCAAAAAAGTAGAATATATATATATTCTGCTTTTTTAAATTTATCTATATAGGTGTCTTTCCTGGATTAACGTCATTTAACAAAACTGACAACCAAACCTGCCGAGAGAAGCTCGGTCTGGTGGATATTTTATTATTTAAGGGAAAGAATAATGTCAAATTTTCAAAGGCGCAAAAATGAATAAAATATTCAGTTAAACAGAAACTAACCGAAATGTTGCCATTTTTCAGTTGTAACTTCAAAGCAAATTATTCCAAAAGATATATTTCTATACCATTTTAAAATTAAAAATTTTACCTTTTCTATAATGATAATTTCCTTTCCATACAATTTTCCCTTCAAATTTTATTAATTTTCCCAAATTTATTAAATAATTGAACAGATGCATATGGTATTGAAATATACAAATTTATATATATTCCTTTGCTAGCCAGTCATGAGACCTTTGAATTACTCTCTCATTAAATTCTGTTATATTCTTTTAAATATATTTTAGAAACGTTTATCATACGTTTTAAAAGAATTCTAAATTTTAATTATTAAATATAAAATTGCAGATAATAGAATAATTTCTTTTACTCTAATCTTTTATAAAAATAAGTTTCTGCATTATAAACAAGTTATTTAAAAGTCGTTTATTTGCAGAGGCTTTAGATTTCCGACGAATACTAATATTAGATTCTTATTACTTCACATACGACGCAGGATTAAAATTTTGCTCGGAAATATTAAAGTATAAAAGAGATTTTATGACAGCGTTTTGTGACAGTTAATTAAACTGTAAGCTTTCCATTAATAAAAAACATAATAATTCCATCCCGAGCAAATTTCAGCTAATGCTGTTATCAAAATAAAATGTAAAATCAAAAATAAATCCTATAATCTGTTCATTGGTTTGATTCCTAAGCTAATTGGGTAGGAAAAGCTGATGTTAAGGGCTGCTCAAAAATAAGAAGATTAATCGAGGGGTACGAAAGAAAAAGGGGGAGGGAGAGCCCACTGTATTGAATGAATAAATTTCTGTTTCATTTTACAGTAACGTCCATTAAGCCATAATTGCTCTGACGAATGATTATAAAAAAACATCTCCCTATCTTAAAAGCCAAAATATGTTTGCTTTTTCAGTTTCCACTGATTAAAATCAGCCAATTTCCAACATTTATGGGTAATTCTTGACTTATGTTAGGAGTTTTAAACGTTCCTTCGAGCATTATTACCTCTAAAATAGTTAGCTCCTGACAGTTTTATATCCTTATCGCGGAAGATCTACTTTACGATTTCGGGCAATGTTATCGCCTACATTACCTATTATGTTCGACGTACATTGTTTCCGTTTGAAGCAGCTTCATTCAACAGATAGAACGAAAGAGCCTGCTACATCTTTTTAATTTCTGAAGTTTTGGGAAAATGTATCAATTTAATTTTGTGATTCGCTAGTTTAAACACTTTATGCATATTATATTGCCTTTTACTTTAAGGTACTTTCTCATATTCCGAGTAGGGGTAGGTGCTAAAAATTGGGACAATTTTAATTATTTTTAGCTTGGGTAAAGATTAAAAGTGTAAAATCGAAACTATATTAAAACCAAACATGTCAGATATGATGATACAATTTTTAAATTGATGGTATCTAATTTAATAGGTCATCATTAAAGTGACAAAATATTTATTTTGCAAATTTATTGATAGCTAAATACAATTATTATTATTAAAGACATATATTTGGTCTTTTTGATAGATCTAAAGAATATATCAGCTTTTTACTTTCTCGTATATGTAGTAAAGAGAAAGTATTGTAATCGTAAAAAATTCACACATTTTTGGAAAATGTCCGTCTGTGACAGAGATAATTCAAAAATGTTTTGAGCTAGAAGGATGGAATTAGGTTACAGTACTTACATTAGATTTTTAGATTTCTATCAAATTTTGAGCTACATCCGTTTCAAAAGGAGTCTGCTTGTCCGGCTGTTCGAATATAAGTTAACATATTAACTACAAAACAAAGACAGCTACATGGATAAAATTCGATGAACAGATTTTACATCTGTAGTATAGATCCTTTTCAAGTTCCGAGCCAAATTCAACAAGGGGGAGTTGATATAGATAACTCAAAAACACAATGACTTAAATATATCAAATTTGGTGTGTCATTTTTTTGACTACAAGTGTAGTTTTGTGTTAACTTTTTATTTTAATCGGTTGGGAAAAACCCATCTAAAACTCAAATTCGATTTTCGGATACTATTAACCGCATGCCAGAGATTAATCGCGAAAAAACTCGCCAAGGATCACATGATAAATTCAGTAAAAATACCAAATTTAAATCAAATGTTAATATTTCGTAGCTATTGTACGCTAATTCCATGGACGTCGTTTTCTGAGATAACACCTTTATTGCAGAGTATGTGAGAAAAATTTGGGGAGACACTCCAGCTGATTTCTTTCCTAAACAAAATTATCTAATAAATTATAAAACAAGCCAACTTAATCATTTGCCATGTTTTTATACTAAATAGGATATTTCATGTAAACCTGTTATGCCTTGGGATATCTTGATGTATAATATGACAACTGTAGAAAAATACAATAGTAGTGCACCTTCATGGAAGAAATAGCGTAAAATGCTGTTCGAGGTTAACTACACAGTAAAATAAACCCTACCTTTACATAAACATATTCCAAAATTATAATTCCTTACATTGATAATATAATTAATTTTAAACAAGAATAGCAAAAATTTAGTAATAAAGATTATGATGACAAAATATTTACTTACAATAGGATAGTTTTTAATTTTCTTAATAACAATGTTAACAAAACATGTGTTAACAACACAAGGTTTCTTGAAATGCGTTTTACTGGTTAGACGAACAACTTCAATATGCCAATTGATTTCTAACACAATAAATGACAGCGTAATGCAATTTTTCCCAATATAAAACTTTCCTATGTTACAACACCCTTTAGAAAGAGAAAATAGAGTAACCATCAAAAAATACCATATCAAAATTTTATAAAATAGTCAGATTTTATACGTTCGTGAGTCTGAAAATAACTCACACCTTACTTTTTGGATTATGCAACTCTGTTTGTCAATGCGATCGCCCCAAAACGAAAAGAGTTGGATGAATAAAATTTATAATATGTGACTTTTTGCACCAAATTTTAGGACTGTCATATCTAGGAAGAAAGTTGTCAAAGATAATCTTCCAAGTACAGGTAAATGTGATAGTTGAACCAGCTGGAGTGGTCTCTCAAAAACTTTCTTGCATACTCCGTAATAAAGGCGCACTCATCTCCTCTCCACATAAAAATTATGGACATAAATAAGATCGTGAACGACACGAGTGATTTGATTTGTACTTTCTGAGTCCTTTCATTAATGTTTTGGGCTTTGTATTGTACTGATGTATTTTAAATATCTTTTTTTAACTAATTCAAACCATCATTTGACGCAGAAAGACAATTTTAGTAGGAAAAACATACCAAATTTCGTTTATCTAAATCATTTGCGTTTTTCAGTTATCGCAGTTATATGCATTAAAATTTACAGAGAGACACTCCTTCAACCGTTCTTCGTATTTGATTCAAAATATACAGATCTATACTAAAGATTATAAAACTGTGTATTAAATATCAAGCTTTTTATATTTTGTACTAATTGTATTCTCTTATTCTAAGACAGACAGACATACATACTTCCTGTGAATGGATTTTATTTAAAATCTGATAAAAAAATCTACGAATTTGACGTAAACACATACCAAATTCCAACCGTCTAGATCAAAGTGTTATAAATTGTAGTGTACACATAAAAGCAGTCTAACAGAATTCCAAAAAATACGTTTTTCGGATTCAAAAAAAAAAAAAAATCATGGGTTTGAATTTTTTACTGATTTTACTGTTTTATTTTTGAATGCTTTTTTTACGAGAAAGCAAAAATGAAGAATCAAGCTTAGAAATTGATTTGTTCTAAAAATGTCATGATAAAAACCTTGTTGTTAATTGAGGATAAATTTAATTGAGATTGGTTCAGGCAAAATTTAATCATTCAGATTTAACCGCCAAATTCAATACTTACTAAACAATAGTGAGGGTAAAACAACTTTTTGAGAAGATAATTTTCGTATCTTTTAAGAATAATTTTAAATTTGGAGAAATTCATTTTTATAGTCTGAAACATCTATTAAAACTAATAAAGGATACATAGAAAGTAAAAAGTAAAGAAAAAACAAAGAAAAAAAAAGAGGCTTTTAATTTTCCGTAAAGATGAATTTTAACCTCATTCAGAAAATACGCTTTATTCCCAGTATTTAATTCGCATAGGAACATAATTTTTGTAATAATCTTTTGTATCTATCCTACTTTTAATTTAATAATTTAAATCACATCATTTCATTATAAAATGACCCAGTAATATATATATATATATATATATATATATATATATACACACACACAAGAATTCAAAGTCTATTTATTTGTCTTTGTCATACATTTTCATACATTTTCATACATCTTGACGGATTCGACCGAAATTCGACGCGTATGTTCCTTACCACCTAAAAGGGGTATTTACGCTATTAAAAAACTGCCACAGCCCTCATTAAACGGTATGGAGGGGGATAAAACCTGTTAATATTTTTGCTCGATAACTTCGGAACTCACCGTTATTTTCCCACCATCTTAGCATTAAAACAATTATGTTTTTAGTAGCATCAATATCCTTTACATACCACTACTCTTTGATTTTTAATCAATTTTTCAAAGTGAATTTAATCAAAATTTGTATTAATTACTTTTTGCATGTCGAAATATTGAATTCATTTCACTATTTAATTAAATTTATTACTCGTTCGCTTTTGCCAAAATAAAGTTAAGTTTCTTTCTTCAGACATGTTTACTTTTACCTTTAATAGAATTGAGTAGTAGAAATATCTTTCGATATGAGCTTGTAGTAATTTATCTTTAAGCGCTGGCTTTTAAAATTATTGCAATTTCTTTAACAGCATTTACCTAATCTAATTGTAGTTCCCATTTTAGCACTTAAAATATTACTGCGCCCATTTGGCAAATCGTGCATTTTTTCAAAGCTTCTCACTTTGACTTAATTAAATAAGATTTTTTTTAATTTATAAGATTGTCACTTATTATTGAATTATTGTATATATTTTATAGTCCCGGCCCTAAAGTCATGCATTTTAAAATGTTTTAAAGCAATTTTCTTTTCGCTTTGCATTTTTAGCTACATATTTTCGTTATATCTAGAATTGAAGCATTTTCTTAACCATTATTTCCTATTATCAGAGCCCAGAATATAGATACTGAATTTTGAATATTTGATTAAACGTTATAAAAAGTTGAATATCTAAGCTTTTAAAACAAATTGAACGTGAATTCAGAATATAAAAGTGCATCAAGCCAAAAATATTTCCATAAAAAATGAAATCGGTCAAAAATATTTTAAAATGTATACTTATTTATATGCATACTGGCATGCTCCAAGGCGCATTTTGCATCTCAGTGTGTGAAAATTATTTGCCTGTGCGTTTTCTGAATTTGTAATAGCTCGCATTCTGCTTTGAACAGCAGCTGATGTTAAGACATCTATATGTGTTATTACATAAAATATTAAATCAAAGAATTATTAAGTATCTCAGAGCAAAGAGCCTTTCTGGTTATTTTTCCTTAAAATTGTAAATCAATTAAATTAGCAATTTTAAGAAAAAATTTAAAATGCGATAATTTAATCTTTCAAATTTTAATTTGAAAGATTAAATTTAATTGCTTAATTTAATCTCTTTAAAAAGTCAATATGTACATAGAGACTCCATATTTCTTCCTACTGCCAATTTTATGTTGCCAAATTCTAGAGTAGAAGCTCTTAAGTAGTGTTTATATATATGCACCAAACGGTGAGATCAAAAATACATTCACCCGAAATCTTTAGAGTAGTAATTAATTAGATGTTATTAATTATTGTTGAGGGTTTTAAATATTCTTAAGGAGTTGAATATTAAATTGAAAGATATATTAGTAAGTACACATGATTTACTTTTTACTTTCTCGTATACTTAGCATAGAGGAAGTAAATTGTCAAAGAATTCGAACTCGAAATTTTGACAAATCTCCACGTTTTAGAATTCCCTGAGTTCGAAAAGCACATTTTTGGAAAATGTCCATCCGTCTTTCTGCTATATTTGACAAAAACTCACTCGGTGTAACTTAAAAATACTTTGAGTTACACCGATGAAGTTTGGTGTACGGCCTTGACACTAAATTTGCAGATTTCTATCAAATTTGAGCAAAATTCTTTCCGAGGAAGTCTGTCTGTTCGGGTGTTTGATATAAGTTAACATGATAACTACAAAACGAAGAGAGCTACATGGATAAAATTCGGTATAAAATCTATAGTGTAGATGCTCATCCGAATTTGAGTCATATTCAATGTGAGGTTGACCTTCTGTCAGTCTTTACTTTCATAAACATGTAAACGCGTTAACTGAAAAATGCAATGAATTAAATATACTAAATTTGGTATGAGATTTCGTGCCTACAAGTAAAGTTTTTAACTAAATTTTATTTCTATAGTTTGGGAAATGCGCATCTAAAACACCGATACGATTTTCGGATACTATTAATCGCATGCCATGGCTTAACGCCAAATAACTCGCCAAGGATGACACGATAGATTCACTAAAAATGCTAAATTCACGCCAAAGACTAACATTTCGTAACTATTATACACCAATGCCATGTAAGGCGTTCTCTGATATAGCATCTTTATTAGACAGTATACAAGAAAGTTTTGGGGAAACTATTCTCTCTGACTCTTGTTTACTTGTAGAACAGATAAATGCTGGCTCAACTGCGGCTATAGTGACTAATATATGATAAGATTTACCATATAAAATTGCTGAAGGTAGCATCTGGTTTTTCTATCTCTTTAGCATGGTTAAGCTGACGTTGGTACTGAAAGTAACATTAACCAATTGAAAAAGAATGCTACGAGTGGTAGGAAAATTGAAATTTTTTTTGGAATTTATCAGAATGATTAACAAATGCTTGCTGTTTATTTACTTTTAAAGATAAAAATGATTTATTTAGCAAAAACACTTCCATGAAAAATTTATATTAAAACTAGCTGTAGAAATAATGAATGCAGTCCACAAAACTGTGAAGGAAGAATCGCTGAACTGAAGGAAAAAGAAAGAAAGAAATTTTTGTTACATCCACATATCTATTGAATTATGACGTGAGCAATAACATTCCAAAACTGTTGAGAACATTTTTATTGAAATCTCATTTTTAGATGCTGTTTCTGCGTTGCGAAATCGAATAAAGCATTTGGTAAATCCGAACTCCAATAATCTGAAATATCTTGTTCACAAGAAAGTAAGAATCAAACTCTCTTATTTTAAACAATAATTTGAAAAATTTCTTTAAGAAAGGATAAATATATCCGCAGATACAGCCTTTCGATGAGTAAATTAAATCCAATTCAATTTCCTTTCATTTTCCTTACGTTGGCTATCAACGAACCTGCTTTTGTCCGCTTTTCTTTTGTTCCGTTTTGAAAACGGATTGATCCATTAAGTTAGCTGCGATTCAGACCGAGTTTTTTTCTGGAACATCGAGCTATATTTCAATGTTGAGTAGTCTATGGCTCTTTTTCACTTTCGGCCTTGATGGGACCTAGACGTGATTTTTTTATTTCCAATTATATCAACCATGATTGAAATTCTTTTTGCACTTCTATAACTTCTGTTTTTGTCCTTCTGTATCTTCTGTTTTTGTACTTCTGTAATTTCTGTTTTTGTACTTCTGTTTGTTATATACCTTCAGTTTTTGTACTTTTGTGTATTTTTATACATCTGTAACGCATGAGGTATAAGTATTGAAAACCCTTGATTGAAGAGATTCGATAAATGGTATTAAAACAACTATAAATTTATTTCTAAATCCCCTTGCAGAATAAATATCATTTTCAAATAGAAAGATATTTTTTTCTGGCTTAGATTTATCAATTAATATCTTAGATAATAACACGAGTTTCAGAAAATTTCGTTGCAATATATTTTTATTTGAAATTTTGCTTAACAATAATTGCTTATTTGAAGTCTGGAGTATTTTTATATACTGCATGAAAATCCATTAGGTTCATATCTAATTTGCTATTCCAAATACGAGTTTTAGTTATTGAATGTATGTGATAAAAAAGTTTCAAACGAGCCAAAATTAAATCTTTACTATTCTGTTTGCGTGCACAGATTTATTTTAGACTCTTCTTGCTGCGTCCTTTCCAATTGCTGCCGCATACGTGCTTTCTGATTCGGCTCAGTCCTAATAAAAGGATTTTTATTACACACCACTCTCTCGAATTTTAAGGAAAAAGATATGGAGCGTCTTAAGCATTCTCCATTCTATTTCTCACTCTAAGAAACCGTATTAAGGCCGCCCTTTCCTTTTTCTTAGCCCATTTGAAGATTGAGATGAAGATATCAAAGAAATACTTTTTTTTACTCTAAAAAAAGAGACTGGAAGGATATTTCTTAGAATTTTCTATTCTCATGTCCAGATTTAATTCTGAGATTGGACTCATGGTCACTTGCTTTTTCCATTATTAAGTGTTATCTCCTTTGATGCTAATGACGCAGTGGAAAATTTGAGCTCACATTGTGTTGGTAGTTTTTCATCTGAATTTCATGCGCAAAGCAATCTTACAATGTTTAACGTCTGAGACCGTTATTTTTCCTTTGCTGGACTGGAAGTTAGAATTATAATAAGTTAGAGTTATAAGTTATATATACTTATAAGAGTTATAAGTTAGAGTTATAATAATTATACTCACCCTATCAAAAAGAAAAAAGAAGAAGGAAAAAAGAAGAAGACTTAAAAATTATGCGATCTCTTCAAAAGAAATTGTGGGTAGACGGAAATAATAGGAAGATAGCTGCTGATTTCATCTTTACATTGCTTTATTTTTTGCTAAATTACATTAATGTTCCATTTTAAAGCAACACTAAGGCTATTTTGGGATGTATCTCCTAATTTTGAACTGCGATCAGATGACGCGGATGACACCTGAGCTGACCCTCTCAAATCTTCCATACCGCACCAGCAGGAGGAGGTTTGGCTCCGAACGATTTGAAGTAAACCAGACCCTCTTACACGACGATTCTTCGGTGGAATCGGGTCTCGAAATCGAAGTCCTCCAATTATTTAAAATGAATTGCCTGATATTACTAAGCTATTTCAATCCTTTTACAGGCGAACCGTTTCTTATCATTAACATTGTTATATCATAATAATATGACAACAGAATTGCAGATATGATGTATATTAATTACTAGCCGCCTTTGGCGACCAGCCGGTTCGCCAGTATTACCGCTCGCTACAATTTTCAATTAAATATTTTAAGTAACTGGTCTCTTAAAGGATTCTCAAACAAAACATTTTTAATCTTCAAATTTTGATAGCCATACCAAACTTATACTGTTTAGATCGTTTCTTTCAATTTACTATATATATTTTGCTAATTTGTTGTCATTACTTTTACAATTTACTATATATATTTTGCTAATTTGTTGTCATTACTTTTACAATTTACTATATATATTTTGCTAATTTGTTGTTGGCAAAACTTCAACTTTAATTTAAATTGTAAATGACGAAATTGCAATTAATATTAAGATATTTTTTAATAAAACCAAGCGTTTTATTTTATTTATCATCGTTATTGTTATTTATTTATTATTATTATTATTGAATGTGAGTATTGGAAACAGCAACGCTCGGTATATAAGTCTTATGTGAACTATAAAATATTTTTCATCATTTATGTAATATCTCAAACAATAATTCAACAAAAATTTCTGAAATTCAGCATAAAATTCAGTTTTTAGTTTTACTTTCAAAAGGATTGAAATGAAATCAATAATAATATTTTGTTCCGGCCTATAAATATATTTCAAAAATTATGAAGCCTAAATTTAATGCAGTAAGGTATCATATTCTGAGAAATATTCTGGACACACCAAATTTTAAATAAATGAATGAATTTTTCTATTTTCCACGGTCAACTAAGACTTATTTATGAAGTTTTAAATGGCAAAAATTTAGAAAAACTCACCATTTTCATAATCTTAGGCCAATTAATCTTGAGAAACCTGCGCGCTTATTGGCGTATTTTCTTTGAAGCGATCGATGGAAAATCTAAAATTATCCTTTTTTTATTGAATAGCGATATTCAAATCTTCATAAATCAGTCAGTTTAAGTGATTGGAAATTAACTCTTAAAAGTCAGTGATTTAGTTGATTGGAAATTAACTCTATAACCACCATAAAATCTGTGCTTTCTCTTATGGTGTATGCATTCTCCTTAATATCCGTTCGAATAAAACATCACACACAAAAGTACTACATAGAACAAACACATCAAAAGTAAACATAACATTTCAATAGTTGCCAAAAACAAAAGAGAGAAAAATGCAATTAATAAGCTGACGATATTTAGAAGAGTACAGATATTTAGACTGGAAAATGAAATTATCTGAAATTAAAAACACGCGCAGACGATATTTACAAAAGTAAAAATATTCAAACCTGAAAAGGAAAATATATGAGTTATTTCATCAATAAATATCATAAGTTTGTTTACATCTTCATTACTTTATGAGTCATTAAATATCAAAATGGATCCGGGACTGAATAAACACCCTGTAGGGAGAGTGTAAAAAATCATAAAATAATTTTTCTTGAATTTATTTTTTAGAAAAAATAATATTTCATATTTGTTTCATTTCCTACAGACACGTGCCGAAAATTATATTTTTGCATATTTCATTTCCAAAAAGATTTAATTTATTTTCAGTTAGAGCTTTAATCAATGTGATGGCAACACTTTGAAAAAAGCTATTTTTTTCCCCATGAATGCGAAACGTGCTTAATCTTAATTTTTATTTTTGACGAAAAAAATTATTGAAAAACGTAGTTAAAATATTTATTTAAAATTCATTAAAAATAGAAATTTAATTTTAAGATTAAAACAGTAGTATCATTTAAAAGATAAATTTTTTATTTTTAACTTCATGTAAAAATCTTTTTTTGTGCGGTAATATTTTCGGCAGTTATAGCAGAAACACGTCAAAATTTCGCTTAATTTTTAAATAAATAAAATTCTAGTTAAAAATTCGAAAAAATAACCCCCAGGTGCACATTCCCGGCCTCCAAGGTATACACGTGCCAAATTTGGTAGCTGTAGGTTGAATGGTCTGGCCTGTAGAGCGCCAACACACACACACACACACACACACACACACACACACACACACACACACACACACACACACACACACACACACACACACATTGAGCTTTATTATAAGTATAGATATAGATGAATCGTGAATGATGTAGATAGTGTACAAGATACTTATAATTATAAAATATGTATTTAATTAATGATTGTGTGCTGGTAAAGGGTTTTAACATAAAAAATATTTTGCTGTGTTTTTTATTATTGGTTCCTTTTATGTCATTCATTTTTCCATGTTCTCAAATGCCATTTCAATGCTCTGAAATACTAATCCACTACAGTGCTATAAAGTGCTCTTACTCTATAATGCTCTTCATCTATAGTGCTCCGAAAGGCTTTCTCTACAATGCTCCGGTATGGTGGTTGGTTCTTGACGCGCTTGTGGGTACAGAAAGAAGTTGGGTATGGCTATCTCCCATCGATGACGGGACGTACTTCCCAAGAGAAGGATTGGGCCAGGGCCGGTGATGGACCTTAGGACTCAGCCATAGTTACCGCCAGTGTTGCTGTCGCCGTGGCATGGTCATTCAGTTTTATACATGTGGATCGGTGTAGTCAGTTAACGGTATAATATTAATTTTACTTGTATTTTGATAACCTAAATTTGAATAAATAAGAACCTTGTAATTTGAACCTTAAGAACCTTTCACTTTTTCAGGATTAAAATCATAAAGATCTTAATCTTTTAATCAGATAATAAAAAAAAGGAAGCAAAAATATCCTCAGAGAAATCAATAATAAATTTGAAAATAAAGGAATATCTTCAATTTTCGTTTTCACGGAAATGCATAAAATCCGAATTTTAATCGAATGTTGAGATGAAAAATATTTAAATGGGAGTGCAAAATGAATATTTTGATGAAATGTAAGAACTGAGTTCTCCAAAGAGATGTTGTGAGAAATCCTATCTATTTCTCACTCTCTTATTGCTTTTAGCCTGTCATGAAATCTCTGCTCTTTCTCCTTTGTAGTCAAAGATGAATGCTGAAAGCAATTTAAATCGATATAATAGAAAGAAAAAAAATTCGAGTAAAATGATAAACTGATAGAAGTAAAATCAACAGAAAAATTCTGAACTCTCCTTCATGCAAGAAATCTGTATTTTCCATTTGCATGGACTGCACATCTTATTTTATGCTGCGTTGATAATATGATTTACGTATAAGTTTTTAAAGTTGTATATTAAAATACTTTTTTTATTTTTACCACTCTATTCAAAGCGGGAAAAATATTGATGCTTTGAAATTAAAATCTCAAGTTTTCCTTAGAAATTCGTATAAACATCTGCAGTTGCTATTTTTAACCAACTTTGATATAAACATCTGATTTACCATTTTTAAAGAACTGCTGTGACAGAACATGAATCTTCTAAAAGCATGTGGGCGTCCCATTTCCCAAAATATAAAGCAGAGCTCTTTGAATTTCACTTTGAAATAGACCGACATAAAATAGTGAAGAAGTAAATATCATAAGTCTAGATTCGAAAATGGGTCTATATCTAAAAGATTTTTCCCGCCTTACATGAAAAGAAAATATACGTCTGAACATTTCGAAATAGCGTTTTTCAGGAATAAGGATGCTGATGAATTAGCTTATATTCTTTTCTTTAATGCAGTATATTATAAAGTTATTTTAAACGGTATTTTAAGCTAGAATATTTTTCATAAATAGCATTCTTTGATATAAATCACATGCAAGTAGAAAGAAAAGAAGAAATAATTTGATAACAATTTGATGCCACTTTCCTTCTGGCATATAAAAGCTTTCAAATTTTCCCATATTTTACTATTTTTTGCCATATTTACTGCCATATTTCAGCTGTATTACTGTTTTTATGCAAAAAACAGTAATACAACTGAAAACAATAATAACGGTGTAATATATTTTTAAAACATATAATACTCCTGCACAAGGCATGGTTTTAGTGATTGTTTTATTTTCTACGAATACTAAAAATTAATGTGCATGTGTATTTGCGCGTGAATGTGTGTTAAAAGTCTACAGGACAGACTGTTTAACCTAGAGCTTCGAAATTTGGCACAAGTATATCTTGGTGATACAAAATATGTATCTGGAGAAATTTAGTTTGAAATTTTAACTAATTAAAAATTAAGAGAAAATGTGGTTTTTTTCTGCTATAACTTCCGAAAATATTACAGTACAAAAATGATTTTTGTATCATCTTAAAATTACAAAAATATCTTTTAAATGGTACCAGTTTCTTTACGATATAATTTCCTATAAAATATATATCTAATTTTAATAAATTAAAAAAATATTTTAAAATTTATTTTACAATAATATAATCTATTATTGAAATGCGATTCAAATTGTTTTCAGAGTCGCTACAAATGTTTCAGCCTGGAGTTTTCTTCCATTGTTGATTATTAAGACATGATGATTCGGTATATATTTCCGTGTTAAGTCGGTTTCAGTATAAGGCATATTTTTTATATTATTGTATTTACAATTAAAGTCGAATTTCAGAAGCAAGCACTTTTTACTGTTACTCTTTCTTGTGATATAATTGGATATATAAAAATATAGATAGAAAATCAGGGAAATGAATAGCATAATGAAAAGAGCAGTGTAAGGCTTCTAAAAAAGTATGATTTAATAAGTCTTTCAAATTTGAAGTTTCAAAATAATTTTCTGAGGAAGCTATGAAGACCAAGTTGCACTAAATATTTAATTGAAATTTTAAAAAAATATCCTAGCAAATCAATTGGTCACTAAAAGCGCCAAGTGATATAAAAAAGTGATCGAATAGTAACATATTCTTTGTGTGTAATTATAATTCTCCTGCAAAAGAAATATCTTTTATGCCTGCTACCTTTTATTTTGTCTTTTGTTGCCATGCTTCTTTTTATAATTTCCCCCGAAATGTTAAAGGCATTCATAGATGGAGGTGCTTGCTTATTTTTACGGCCCCCGTGTTTACGTAGTGATTTTCAGATACGCCAAGATAATAAGTTTACTTAGAGATTTTCAGGTTGCGTCAAGATCGCCAAGCGCCATTATACAAAAGATGCCAAGAGACATCCAAAATGTTCACTTGATTCTCTTCACATTACTAAGAAGCACATAACGCTCATGCGCGAGACTCTGAAGATAAAAATCTGAGTATTTGTGGCTTTTACGGCCTTGCTCAATGTCTACAATTTTTATATTAGGAAGGCGAAGGAGGAGAATACCTTTATTAGGGAGTATGTTAGAATGTACTAAGAAAACCACTCCCTTTGGTTTAGGAACGCTTTTGGAAATCTTCTATCTATAAAATTTCTAAGTTGTTAGAAATGGCATCACTCCAAACACCATTCAGCAAGAAATGATCGATATCAGTAATTGTTATTTATTAATTAATTCAGTTTTGCTTTGGAATTTATCGTATAATTTTTTTTGAACGAAATCCACCTGAAACTTTTTGTCAAAACTCAATAAACTAGATGGAGGTAAAATACATGGAATAGTATATGTTCATTTATAATGTATTTCATCTCTAATACATGAATGTATAATATTTCGTGGTTGTAATTAAAATGTGTTTTTATGTCTCATATGTGTATACTGTAGTATATATTTATTAAGGCGGCACAGTACCATCTAAACACTTTTTAAAATTTTAATGTTCGGAATTATATTTTAATTGTATTCTATGTAGAACTGTTCCCCACAAAAAATGTGAATTATTTCGAAAATTTTTGTAAAATTTAAATTTTTTAAAAACGTATTAAGATTCTTTAAATTTCTAAAACTTTTTTAAAAATACAGATTTCTTATAAATTTTTTTTCAATTAGCTACTGATATTCTGCATAAAACTTGCTATGGATTTCCTCCTGCAAAGATATTAAGGTATTTTTTTAAATTTTTTTATTGTGAAGCAAAAAATTTTAATAAATGTATTCATTTTGACTTTGAACATTTTAAAAGCAATTTCTGCGTCTTAGAGCTAATTCCATTTCAAGTTGTATAAAGCACATGTTTTAGAACATTCTCAAAAAATTTCACAACACTATTTAATTTTTAAAAAAAGCGTTAGGCTTCCGAAAAATAATCTATTAGCGAAAACATATGGATAAAAATGAATTTAAATTTTTCATTCATCATAACCATGATATAAAATCCATTCAATTTGCCTGTAACTTTTACAAAATGCTAATTAATTTATTCAAAGTGGTTTTCCAATATTGTCTTTCACAACATTCTGAAATAAAAGAATAAAAATACTTATTTTCTAAAAAAAACATTAAAAAAACCCAAAACATAACCGTCTATCTATAGTTTATAAATGTATTTTTGCATTTAAATTAAACTTTGTAATGCTGCTATTTAAAGTCCGATCAAATATTTGCTGGAAAAACAAAACTGTTTCAAACCTAACGATTGCTAATTAATTTAAAAAAAAACGCAAGATTTGTCTTTTTGTGAAATTTCTATTTATATTCATATTTCTACATATATAATGTTTTTTTTTGTTTTTTTTTGCGGATTTCTGGTGGATGATACGAAAAACAATTCTTTGAATTCGAGGTTTTCCTCCTTGTTCTGTTCCGCAGTATTATTAATGTTTTTTACCTAGTAACATATTCCCAATATCGACTAAAACTTGAACAAAACTGAGAAAGCATGCATTTCCATCTCGCTTTACTTGTCCAGAAAACTTCGTCTCCCCTTTTCTAAAAATTGAATACTTTTCTACTTGCGTTTGGAATGGAAGTACCTAAATCTATGGATATTTCTTTGCTGCGACAAAAAAAAACACAACTTAGTTGTGTCAAATATTAAAACAGTTTTTTATGCAAAGAATATCTTTCTTGAAATAGGAAATTCGAATCATGTTTCTTTTGTAGTACAAATTTTAAAAGTACATTTAAAAGTGCTACATACGGATTGAGTTTTGTGGAAAATCCTATAAAATGTGTTTTCAAGTTTTCGTATAAAAGAGATTGAAAAAAAATACACCTACTCACAACAGGGATAAACAGGATTTTGAAACAAAAATGTTTCAATTAAAGGTAAACATGTTTTGAAAACTGGAGGAAATTCGTTTATTTTGTCTAAAAAGAAGTATAAAGAAAAAACATCCTAGTTCAGAGGTTTATCAAAAGATTTGTTTAAAACTCTCATTAATAACTTACGAAATACATCCTTTAGTTCTTGAACTAAAAAGTAGACTGTCTTTCAGTATTGAGGTTCAACTCATAAATGGCATTTTTTCGCTTTTTAAAGCATTAAAACAATTGTAGAATATTTTTAACCTAGCGGAGTTATTTTATTTTGAATATATTCTATAATTGAGAAACTACAGAACAGATTGAGAAATTATTGTAAGAAGTCTGAACCAAAAATATGCCTTGGATTTGTATTTATTAGGTTTTTTGCAAAAAGAGTTTTTTTCAAAATTTAGAATTTGAGAAAATAACATTTAAAAATATAAATGTACCATTAAAACATAAGTTATGAAGAAACAAAAATCAGCTCAAATTCCCAAAGGAAGGCAGAAAAAAATTTAAACTATTTTATACAGAAAGATGTTCAGAAATTAAGCTTATTGAATAAAAATATTTTCGATATTCGCCGAAAATCGACGTTTTAATGTAGTTATCTTCTTTTAATTCGATTGTTTGCTTGAATGTTTTGAAGAAATTCTCTATAAAAATCCTTTAAAGCTATGAAATTTTTATTTCATTGGAAAGGTTTTCAAACTAAATTAACATTTTTCTCAGCTAAATATCCTTGAATATCAAAAATATTATCAATCCTGTTCCTCTAATCGGATATTTTATAACTTTAAACCAGCATTTCTTGCATATTTATTTATTTGTTTTGTGCATCGCGGAAACAGCTCTGACGATTTGGATCAAATTTTATATTTAGATAAGGTTTTGCTTTTTACGTTTATCTACAGATAAATGCCTTTCCTGAAGAAATGCGATTTTACACACATTTCATTTATTTAAAATACAAATTAATTAAGAAATTAAAATTAAATAATTAAAAAAATATAATGTAATTTACGTAAAAGAATATGAAATTAAAATGTATTCTTAAAATGAAAATTGAAAACATTTAATGGCATCATCGTCCATGGGGATTTTAAAATGATTTATCTTATAAAAGTTGTATAAAATGTATAAATGATTATGTAAAAATTCATGAAGATACGATCAAATTGAAATGAATTGAAATAAAAGGCATTTCGAAACAAATTTTTTTATTTTGAATTAATCAGACTTAATGAAATGTTACAATGTCCTGAAATACTTTATATCTGAGCCAGCCATTCGGAGAATAAAATAGGCCTCAAAAAATCGAAATAAATTTTTCTCTCTCCACTAATGTCTCATGAACTAGATATTTATTTTTTAGCCGTAAAAAGAACTGAAAACTTCTAATTTATAAAATTTTGGTTAAGAGAAAGCAATAAACGAATGAAAAAAAAAATAACAGGAAGCTTTTTAAAAAAATTATCTTTTCCTAGAAAACAGTCCCCTCTTCCCAGAAAATGAATTCATTTTAAATAATTATATTTCAAATTCTGAGAACTCTATTAATTTGAGATCAAAACATCTTTGAACTTGACAAACTGAAGAGTTGATTTTTTTTTCCGAGTTAGAGAAAAAGCTTCTGATTAGGCGAGAAAAAAAAAAAAAAAAAAAAAAAAATCAAAGTACATTCAAACAATTCATTCAGCTGACAACTTTTTCATTTGACCGAAAAAAAAGCTGTTTTGATGACATTTTTCTCAGAAATTCGTGGCAAAAACATGTTTTCTATAAATGAAGAGCGTGCTTTTAAAATTTTTTATTGAAGTTAACTAGTTTTATATTTGTAAAGATGGAACTTTCTAAGTGATTTTTTTTTCATTTCCTTGTATGCTAGAGTTTTCAGATTTCGTACACTTGTTTATTATTTATGACAATTTAATATTTGAAGAAATTTATTATCAGTTCATCCAATGATTTAATCAAATTTTAGTTCCTCGCAAGTACTCCAACTTGTATTGAATTTAACAGAAAAATTGATTTCACTATTCCATTATCTTTTTCAGGTTCAAAACCTGATTTCACGAAAGATCCCCCCTCCACACACACCGCTGGCATGGATCGAAAGCTTGGAGAAGAAAGCGTCAATGCAACGTGCCGTCCCCTTCATCTGACAGGGTCTCAAGATTATGAGTACCGCTTGTCTCATAACGCGAGATCTGTTTAAACCTCGAAGGGTTACTTCCAAATAAGGTGTTAATATAACTGAACTAAACTATTTTATTTATGATAATGCATTGTAAATGAAAAATAAAAAAATAATTAAGATAAAAAAATGCAGTTTAGTTAACTAGTAAAATTACGTATTTAAAATGTGTTTTTACTAAATTTTACCAAGCACATAAACATACAGAAACATAGAGAAATGTTTTTTAAGTTGATGAATGTATGAATATTTTCTAGAATTCTTTAAAAAATTAAAAATATAAAGAAATAAGAAGAAACATAAGGAGAAAAATGTAATTAAAAATGTAAAGGAAGAATTTTCCTTCAATTTTAAATGAAATAGAACGAATTCAACGAAAAAATGTTGCATACAATGCTTTTCTAATTATTAAAAATTCATAGAATTCATAGATAATTCATAGAATTTATTCATTTTCATTCAGCAGAAACGGGGCATAATTTGTTTTGTTGTCAGTGATTATTTTGCATTTGAAGAAATTTTCAAATTAAATTTAAAATCTGTATAAACTCAATTTCGTTAGGATAAAAAGTCTTCAAATCTGAAAAGTCTATATAATTACATTTTCAAAAATCTTCATTGTTTAAATTTTGATTCTGAAAAATGCTATTAAAATTTGTTTAAATATTTTATTCAATATTAAAAAAGGATTTCAATGACATTTTTGCAAAGGAATAAACATGTAAGAAAGTTATTAGAAAATGAATAATATAATTATAATTGCAGGAATAAGGAAAAGTATTAAAATGTTTTATTACATTTTCTTCTAAATGCTTGGTTTCATTTAAACAGAAATGAGTGAACAGTTTCAGGTGTTTACAATAAAATTAAAAATTTAATTGGTATATAATGAAGTGTAATTTTTATTTAATCAAATCTAATTTAATAAATCTAGTTTTCTCAATTTGTTGTAATTGCCATTTTTCTTTCAAAATTCTTAGGAATTAAGGTTTCTTTTGCCATTAATGATTTTTGAAGCAAATTTGAAACAATACTTGAAGAGTTTGAAAATTGAATAATTTAGGATTAATAAGCCTTTGGACAAAAAAAAGTTCGGTTATAAAAAAATTGCTTTTTAAGAAAAGTGTCAAAAGTTTAACATGAAAAATTGAATTTCTTTAAATTGTTCTAAATGACATATTAAATGTATAGTGATCGTTATAATATTGGCTAATTCGTTGCTGGTTTGTTGGGTTTATTGTTACAAGAGCAACATTTGACTATAATGTGCTAAGCAAATGGTCAGCGTTTATTATGAAATTCAGAATATAGAATTGTCCACCATCGTCTGCAACATTGAATGGAATTTAAGATATCCTTATCCTTTGGTCTGTATCATTATTGGATGAGATATCCCAATTTCTCTGCTGGCATCTAGCGATTGAGACAGGTCTTTTTTATATTTAAATTGTCTGATTTATCGATGTGCGAATAGAGTTTAACATCAATAAAAATTAGTTATTTGGCATTTTATTTACATCTTTTTTGGTTCTGAATTATTGCAAATGTTAATGAACTAAGGTCTGTGATTTCAATTATCTTATATTTATGCTTGTTTTTCTTCTGTTAGTGGATCGCTATCTGTTTCAATCCGATTTAAGTGATTTGTGTTTTCTTTAACATTTTGAATAGAGAAAATTCCGCTGCAAGATTGCAAAACTTTTAATGTTGCCATATATTTACATCTAAAGTATACTACAATTTTTATTCCATGGATATTCTGCTAATGTGCATGGCATATCAAAAATAACTTTCGTTAGTTAATCTGTCACAATCATATCCCAGATATTGTCAGTGGGATAACAGCTTGTCTAGACGGGCTTATCTTCTAGTCGACAAATGAAGAAAACTGGATTTTCCTTGGATCTCAAGCAATCATCCCAAGCTCGTTTTCCCAAACAATTTGTCTTGATGCTAAAATTGGGAAATAAATGCGACAATTCCACACTAATGTATGACAAAAAATTATTCTTTATTAAAAAAATTATCGTGTAAATTTTGATGAAAATATATGATTCAAAATTACTTTTAATGTAAAAAATATTCAAGCTTTTGAAGCCGCTCTATTATTTACACCGAGAAGTGTGCAATGAGGCACAAACCATAGCTTCAGAAATATGGAATTCTGCTGTTTATGTAACGAAATTTGAAACGTTGAATTCTTTAATTTTCAAAATGATAATGTTATGATTTTATTTAGGAAAAAAAGATTAAAGTTTATATTCATGAAATGAATTAAAAAGATCATGATCATTAATTAAAATGAATAGAGTTTTTGCATATTATATACATAAAAAAAACTTTTCTACAGAAACTTCCTATTCAGTTAGAAATTTCCAATAAAAATACAATGAAACAAAATCATTTCTTTTTAGTATCGAACTTTCAACAACAACATGATCATTATCTTCCATTTATTTCAAATAAAATCTGATCTTTCTGCTATGTAAGAAACTACAATGACGAACATCATTAAGTTTTTGAGAATAGCAAGGTTGTTTTTTTTTGTGGAAACTTTAGAACCTTCTTATTCCAAAATTACAAAACATGTTTTTGAGGAATTGTTTTTCAAATATTTAAAACTTAAATATCCTCTTCATCATTTCTGCTTAAGTATTGCTTGTTATATTAAAAAAAGATTTCTTTATGCAATAATTGAATATTTCAAAACATTTGTTTGACGTTTTCAACCTTATTGTTCATAATGAAGATTTCAAACTTAATTTTTGCATTGATTAGTTCATTTGAAGAGAAATAATTTCAGAAAACGCTTTCAATGAAGCTCCAATAAAAAAATAATCATTTAAAAATAGCTTTTAATGAACTTGCTTTTATTGTATTATGAAATCTTTCTCCCTGTTGAGATCTGTAGATACTAAAAAGGGGAAGGCATACAAAGCACAGGAAATGACTTTTTAAAACCAATGAATGAAACGGCTTGAAAAAAAAAACTCTGTAAAAAAAGGAAAAAAGAAACATAGGAAATAAATTTCATGATCATTTTTATTGCTTTTTCTCGTACTTATTCTTCAAATTAGTCAGTTTACTGTGACCAAAATCTATCTACGGTAAAGTTTGGAAAAGGTCTTTAGAAACTCATTTTGTCAGCAATAACCATTGTTTTCTTTTAAAGAAACCGTCTTGTTCAGCAAAAGCTTTTCTTTAAGCTAGAAAAGAGAACTTTTTAAAAGTTCATGTGTTAAAATCTAATCTAATTAAAATAAACAAACTATACAGTGCAAACAATGAATAAATAAGTAAATCCCCGGTCAGATAATTAAAAATTGAAATTTTTCTGTCTATCCGGGAGGAATGGCTCCTTTATCATTATTTCAAAAAGAATGACAGTCATATAATTTTTGAAGAAATTTTTACTGATTTTTACACTGAAAACTTCTTTCTTTTGTGTATATATGACAAAGCATTTGAATATAGATTGTTATTAAAATTCCTCCTTCCAGATGTATATTAAACATATATTTTATTTAAGAAAATGTTAAAAATGAATTTAAAAATATGTAAAAAGAAAGCAATGAAGAATAATAAGCATAAGAAATTATATTTTATCACTTTCTTTCTAAACAAATGTATTTATTCATCCGAGGTCACCTGTCTTCTATCTGACAGCTGGATGATTTAATTGCTTTTAATATTTTCTCTTGATCCATTCCCACTAGTTAAAAAAGTATCTATTATATAATCAGCCACTGTCATCTGTAACTCTGGCCGGAACTTGAAAATATTCTCTCTCCTTTTATATGCGTTAACTTTTGCTTTGACGTTAAGAAACTTAGCAAGATCTTATTTATATATTTATATTGAACTATTTATCGCCTTGAAAAAAAAACACTAAGCATGAATAAATAGCAAACGTGTATGAGCGGAGGTCTGCAAATTTCTTATTTTATATTTATGCTGATTCATTATATTCTCCCTTCATAGACCAAACTGAAAGTTATTTCCAATATTTCCTTTAATATTTTTTTATTGCGAATTAGACATTGCATTTTTTCTGTTAATGAATCACTATTTGCTTCAATCCAGTTTTAGTGATTAACGTAAAACGATAGATTTGAGTGTCCGTAAACATTATGGGTTGAGAGGATCCTACTGCAAGGAAACAAAAATTCTAATGCTGATATATATTTACATCTAATTTATGATGCAAAAAATATTTTTATTTCTTAAAGCATTTTGACTATGCGCATGGGATTTTCTGCTACAACTTTCGTCAGTTAACCCGAGACAGGATAACAACATATCTAGACGGTCACATCTTCTGCATAAATAAAACGCTGGGAAGAGAATTTTTTAGAAGGCTATTTCTTTGAAAAAAATTAAGTTATTAAAAAGAAAATTAACATTAATTAAGTTAATTTAATATTTAATTAATTAACTCACTCTAAATGTTAATTAAATTGATTGAAATAAAATTACTTTTTATGAGCTATGGATTAAAAGTAAGTGCCTGGACAGAAAGTCAAAATCTGGAGTACTCCGGTTTATTTTAGGCAAATAAAAGATAATTACCATTTAATAAAAAAATGATTATCATTCAATACAAAGAAACGCAGAGCTGCTCTTTTTTTATAAATAAAGGGCAAGTTACATGCTCGTAGATAATTTCCAAAAATAGGACGAACCAGCTAGCATGCTGAGCATAAAAAGGATATCCTGATATTACCCTTATTAGTGAATAGAAACTGATGATAATTAGTGAGTTTCTGGTCTCTAAATCAAAATTTAAATTAAACATGCCATCTAATTTATAACGACATGCACCCAGGATTCTCTTGATTTCATAATTAGCAACATAGTATCATCATTACCATTTAATTTTCTCAAAATACAGAGAGTAAATTAACTTCTGTCAGGGAACTATAATTATTATTCTAAGATTCCAATTACTCGGGGGAGTTTTTTAAATAACAGATTTCTATTAACCACAGGAGGATATATATATCAATTAAAAGCTTGTAATAATTAAAGGATTTAATACATCCCTAACATAAAAATTCCAAATTGTTTGTAAATGAAATGAAGGAAAGAAATTATTAATCTTACTTTTTGAGAATCCTTTAAAAATTAAGATCTGATCTTACAACATTCATGTTTTGCTATTTCTTCAACTTCCATTACGTTAATTTATATGAGTTACAGAAAAAATAACCTGGAGTTTATTTTGAAATTAAACTTTTGGTTTAAGTAAGTTGATTATTATTTTTTGGTAAATTAAAATTCCTTAATTGAAAAAATCAATCTTGAAGCCGGAAATGTAAAGAGTAAATTATTTTATTGATTATTTATTAAAGGCCAAAATTAAGCTTAAAAGACAGAAAATATAGATAACCATTATTACGTAGTATAGAAGAAAGATCAATATTTTAGTCAGGGCTGTAGCTTCGCCAATTATTGATAAATAAAACCGTGAGAGTAGAGAAAATAGTTTTCCTCTCAAAAGTAAATTGTGTCCTCAACTGGCACAATTACTTCGAATTTGCTGCAGGAGAGTTTGATTTCTATTTTTTCTTTCTTCTATCAAGTTTTTTCTTTCCCGCATGCGAAGTATACACAAAAAGAAAGTATTGCCTTCCTTAAAAAATTCGAACTGGGGGTTTGACGAATTTCCACGTTTCAAACCTCACTCAGTTTAAAAACACATTTTTGAGTTAATGTCTGTCTGTTGCGAGCGCGATAACTCAAAAATGCTTTGAGCTAGACAGATGAAATTTGGTATGTTGATTTTCACATTAAATTTATAAATATACAAAAAGTTTTGGAAGAGGTAAATTTACAGGACATCTGGGGACGCGGTGGCCTGGTGGCAAGGTCTCGGCTTCGGACCGAGAGGGTTTCAGGTTCGTGACCCGATTCCACCCAAGAACCGTCATGTAAGCGGGTCTGGTGCACGATAAATCCATCAGGGCCGAACGTCCTCCCGCTGATGTGAGGAGAAGGGTGGAGATGGGACACCAGCTCAGATGTCGTCCTCATCATCTGACCGTGGTTCAAAATTACGAAGTCCGTCCGAAACTAGCCCTAGAATTGCTTTAAAACGGGACGTTAATTTAACTAAACTAAACTACAGGACGCCTGCTTGTCTACCCTAGTACAGGTGCATGTGATAACTTCAAAACTAAAATAGCCCGTAATCTATATCTATACATATA
The DNA here is from genome assembly GCA_026543865.1 of Argiope aurantia. Classification (NCBI taxonomy): domain Eukaryota; kingdom Metazoa; phylum Arthropoda; class Arachnida; order Araneae; family Araneidae; genus Argiope; species Argiope aurantia. The sequence goes on from JAPMOR010043764.1 coordinate 1,265,413, forward strand.
ATAAAGCTCAATGTGTGTGTGTGTGTGTTGGCGTTCTACAGGCCAGACCATTCTACCTACAGCTACCAAATTTGGCACGTGTATACCTTGGAGGCCGGGAATGTGCACCTGGGGGTTAATTTTTCGAATATTTAATTAGAATTTTATTTATTTAAAAATTTAGCGAAATTTTGGCGTGTTTCTGCTATAACTTCCGAAAATATTACCGCACAAAAAAGACTTTTACATGAAGTTAAAGATCAAAAATTTAACTTTTAAATGATACCAATGTTTTAACCTTAAAATTAAATTTCTATTTTTAATGAATTTTTAAATAAATATTTTAAAAATAGTTTTCAACAATTTTTTTCGTACAAAATAAATATATAATTTAAGCTGCACGAGCACGTTTCGCATTCAGAAAAAAATTAGCTTTTTTCAAAGTGTTGCCATCACATTGATTAAAGCTCCAAAAATATATTTATATTAATTGCAATTTCATCATTTCCACTTTAAATTAAAGTGTTACCGGAAATGACAACAAATTAGCAAAATATATATAGTAAAGTGAACGAAACGATCTAAGCAACACTATGAGTTTGGTATGACTATCAAAATTTGAAGATTAAAAATGTTTTGTTTGAGAATCTATTAAGAGACCAGTTACTTAAAAAATTTAATTGAAAATTGTAGGGAGCGGTAATACTGGCGAACCGGCTGGTCGCCAAAGGCGGCTAGTAAAAAATAAAAAAAATATTTGATATAAATAATCGATAAAATTTATTGATAGACAAATATAATTATCGATAAAATTTGATGCACAGATTTAACATCTGCAGGGGAGCTATGTAAGAAATTTTGAACTAAAGTTGTCGAAGGGCTGAGTATCTGTTCGTCTATACTTTCACATATGTGTCAACGTGAAAACTCCAAAACATTACGATTTATATAAATGAAATTTGTTATTTGAATTGCAGCTAAATTTGTAATTATGTGCCAAATTTCACTTTCAATAAGCCGAAGCATAGAACTCCAATAATAAAAATCTGAGTATTTTTGACGTCCACTGCCTTGTCGAAAGCCTACAATTTTATGCAGAGGAGAAAGGAGTTTAGCTTCAAGGAGACCATTCCTGTTTGCATTTTTTTTAGCTTGAAGCTTATTCTGCTTTTAGTTCCATACCTTACTTACACATTGAAATCTTTTTTATCAATAAACCAGAAAAAACTGTAGGAAAGGAAATTAAAACAAACAAACAAAAAAATATGAAAGAATCGTTTATCCTTGGCCAAATGCTCCTCTACCAACTGTGAATAATAGCTAGTCAGATATGGTCTCCCCAAACTTTTTCGCATAGCTTAACAAAAGTTTTATCTATCTCCCCCAGCATAAAATAGTGGAGTTTAAGTAGAACGGGAATACCGTGAATGGCATTGGCAAACAATACTTTCGAAACAAAGATCTTTTGTGTGATTCTCGAATTTCCAATAAATCTATCGAGCTAATGAATATTTTGGATACCTTTCGATTGAAACCTAAATGTGACACAGGATAACATATCGAATTTCGTAGATTTTACTCGCTGCTTTTATGAGTTGCTGCGATTATATACTTACTGACTGACATTCGGTCCATCCTTTGATATATTTGTTTCAAAATTTCTTAAGAATCTACATTTGAGTTTCTAAATCCTCGTACCAAATTTTATCTGCCTAGCTCGTATTTATAGATTTCACTTGTACTAGAAAAGCCAGGCAGATAGATTACTTTTAATTGAATTTCGTTCAAAACTTGATACAAATCTATATATACATTGTAAACTCTATGCATCAAAATTTATCTATCTAGCGCTCAGCATTTTTGAGCTATCGTGTTCAAAGACAGACAGGCAGGTAGATCGAAAAAAAAATTTGGACTAAAGGAGGTTTGAAATGTTGAGATTTGTCTAAATCTAAATCTCAAGTTCAGATTTATTGACGAAGTAATTTTTTTTAATTGTTCAAAGTGAAAAAATCTGTTATTTCCCCCAAAAGTTTCAGCAACATATTTTTCTGAGAAACTAATATAGATATCAAAATTCCGATACCTAATTCTGTTGAATACATTGTGAGGTCCTTTTAAAAAAAGTTTGAGAAAAAAATATTGAAAATTGTGGTGGAAAAAGCATTTTTTTAAAAAGCTTAATATTTTTTAAATTTTTAATTTTTGAATCTGAGAAATATTTGTGAAATTTAAGTTTTTCTAAAGCTAATCTATCACAAAATCTATCACACTTTATCTATCACAAAAATTCTTAAAAAATTTCAAAATTGGGGAAAACATTTTTTGGGGTATCGAGTCCCCTTTAAAATACTTTCTTTATACTTAGTACACGAGAAGGTAAAAAGAGCGTGGAATGTTTTGTTTGATGCAGTTTTTGAATAAGAAGTGAAAAGAAAAATCTCCTTAGCAAAAACTCCGTTTCATTAGAAAGGGAATTTTGTGATTTTCAAAAAGATTCGAAAAATAATTTTATCGATCTGGATATATATCATGAAACAATGGAAAAACCTCATCAATCAACATCGAAGAGTGGGGTTTAGTTAAATGTATCTTATTGTATAAATATATACAATGTTATATACAATGTAGGAGTTAAGGACGTATAAGATAAAGGAATCAAAATGTAATTCTTAAGAACGAAAGATATATTTATGTGACCAGTTACTGAAGACATTTTCAATATAAAAGTTATAGATGCTTTCAAGATTTTACCCGCACCTTTGATTTATCGCTGGGTGCCAAAATGTATTTCCGGTATCATTTTGTTTCTATAACGTTTGTTTGTTTAGTAATTTTTTAATTCGAAACATTTTTTTTTTACTTTTTTGGAATTTTTTTCATAAAGAATTTCTATTGGTGCTGTGATATAATAACAATATGTTTTTTTCTTAATTTTCTTATATTAGCCCATTTTTTTCTACTTTAAATATTTTGAGATTGCTTGTTGTTACATAAATTCTTTTTCAGTGAACAAAAGTTTCTTTTATTCATTTTATTCACGCAATCGTAAATGCATAAATGCTGTTGATGAAAAGTTTAGTTTTGTATCATACTCACACATAACAATGTCATATTTTATTACGAGAGAAATATTTTAAATAATTTACTTGGTTTCCATATTTGTTTTTAGTTTTACTATCCGGAAGTAAAGATTATGATGAAATTTATGAATTGCAATTAAAATTTGGGATTAAAAGTAGAGTTGCAAGTACGAAAATCGAAACATTTGTACATGTATTCAGTTGATAAAGTGTTGCAAGTAAGTGCCTTAGTAAGAAATGAGAACGAATTTTTATTTTCTCCCAAACGAAGTATACAAAGAGTAAGTATTGTAACCGTCAAAAATTCATTCCAAAAAAATACATTTTTACAAATATCTGTCTTTTAAAAATACTTTTTAAAAGAAGGGTAAAAATTAATCTGTGGTCCTTATACCAAATTTATAGATTTATCAAAATCTTGACGAAATTTTCTTCTTGCGTACAGCCGACCATCCCGCCACCACTGAATATAACAGTATCCACAGGATTTATCTTGAAGAAATCTATCAACAAGAAGGTTATTTGCCTATCTGAGAGCAAGGGATTAAGAAAATTATAAAATACGAATAGTTAGATAAATAAAATAGGATTCACAATTTTTGGTATCTAAAGTATAAATACGTATCAAATTTTAAATTAAATCCATCAATGAGTCGACCATCTATCTGTTTGTATATTTACATGCATGTAAAACGATTATTTAAGAAACGTAATGACTTAGAGTTATGAAATTTGGTATATGATATTTTTACGAAAACTGTAGTGTTTTTTGGCAAATTTTAAATCATTCAATTAAAAAAATGCTTACTTAGCTTTTCTTCTGCACGAAGCATAAAACGCACATATGAGAACTCTGAAAATAAAATTCTTAATATTTGTGGCGTTCATGCTGAAAAGAAGAAATATTTGCGAGAGAGTCCACACTCCAGCTGATTAAATTTTATATTATTTTTTGATAGATAGGAGAAAAAATTATTGGGGATTAAAAGAATGAATTTATTTCTAAAGCACCGAAAAGTCTTGGTCTTAGACTTGATTTGACGAATTTTTCAAACAAAATAAAAATGTAAAAGTTTGGGACCTTCTCCCAAGTTTATAAAGGCAGTGAAAGCATTTATTTTTGATAAAGGCACATTTTATTTTTTCTATATTAAATTATAATGACAAAGATTTTGAATCTGTTTTGAATTTCAAAACAACTTTTTTTGTTCCTAAGTTGAAGCGCACTACACATAATCATAATGTATGCAAAAATTATAATTTCTTATAGATTTAAACCAGTTTTATTAAAACAATTTTAAATCTTTCTGTGATTGTTTACTTAGCTCATTTTTACAAATGAACTTATAATACTTCAGCTAATACTTAAAAATAATATTTTATCCGTCAAATGTTTACCCCGCGACTTCAGAGGGTTGGAAGCCAGTATATTTTCTGCTGTATTCAGTGAGTTTAGCTGGTTAATGTTTTTATCTTTTATTATTGAGTTGAATTATGTTATTGTAGTGTTGAAGATAATAAAAATATTTGAATAAAAATATTGAATATGGGTATAATAAAAATATTTGAATTCGTTTAGAAACGTCGCTTCTAAATAGTGGTTTTAAAAATACGATGGATGGGTTAACATTTTATTTCCTTGAGGATGAATCTTCCTAAAGCGAAAATTAATAAATTTATTTCTTTGCTCTTTTTCCACATTATATTACACCTTTTCACACAAAAACTCTGGCAGCAAGAAAGAAAATGGCTTGCTCTTTAGAATTTTAATCCCACGTACAATGTCTTTTGATTAAAATTGTTTCAATTAGAGGCCATACATGTCTTTATATTCTTTGAAGTCCAAGAACCCATACATGTCTTTATATTTGAACTAGTTAGTTACAAAAAATATAATTTAATTTGAAAGAATCGTCGGAAGGCTGTTTTCTAATTTTACATTGCTTGATATTTTTTATTTTTCAAAGACGTATGTAAACAAAATAGAAAATAAGAAAGAAAATGGTTCTAGACTTTTAATTAACATTAATAATTAAAACTGTTTAATCAAAAAATGATTAAAAACTGTAATTATTTAAATTTCTTTATTAAAAGTCCTATAAGTTGGTATAAATTTTCGCTATTAAAAACTAATTGCTTAATTAAAATTTATTTATTTGAAAGCTTCGCGATTTCAGCTCATATTTTTAATAAATAAATTACTTCATTAATTAATTATTATCTTAATTATAAAGTTATTAAAAATGTTGAAAAGAATGAAAGGTATGTTTTCGAAAATATATTACTATTCAGGATAAGATTAAAAACGAATGAATACATCTTAATAATTAAAACCTTTTCTTTTTTGAATCAGTGCCAGACTATTTAATCATCGATTACTACTATTTTAAACCTGAAAAAAAGCATCTAATATTTACAGTAAAAAAAATACATGAATTATCGTAATTAATATAGAACGCTGATGATAATTAGAGAGTATGATTCACCCAGCCTAAACTGAAATTAAATTCCTCATCTTAATTTATAATGATATATTTCCAGGTTCCGCTCGATTTTATCATTAGCAGTAGAGTACCATCATTAGCATATCATTTTCTCAAGATACATTCAGCAAATTAATTTCTGTCAGAGAGAGGGAGAGTTAATATTTCAAAACTCCAATTACGTGAGGACCCTTTTTAAATAACAAGTTTCTCTTATTCAGAGGAGAAAATAAATCAACTAAATGTTGGGATAAAAGAAAGAATCTTAATATGAAACTATTATAAAAGTTCTTAATTCTCTATACATGAGTTATACGAAACATGTAATTTGTCTGATGTTATTGGAGATTTTAACGGAAAGCAAATTTAAACAGTAATTTTTTTGCTCCTGAAGAAATCTGTTGTTAAGAGATGCCGTTGCGAGTTTTATCTTTTAAATAAAACAGTCTAACGATCATTTTCTATCTTAAAGCAAGAATACAAAAAAAAAAAATTTTTTTTTCTTCTTCTTTTTTTACATTCGTTTCTTAATCCGATGATTATTTCGATAAAGCCTTTTCTTCAAGAAGAACACAAGCTTGTGAACAGATAATGCAATTTGAAAACTGTAATTAAAGAAATTCAGAATGAAGCTTTTATAAAAGTTCTTTATGATACTAATTAAAAGAAGTAGATACAACTTCCAATTATTCACGGCAGTGGATGGCGCGGCGAATGCTGATGATCCAAGAATGGACCAAGCAAAGACACAGGAATATGAACAGTTTTCATTTAAGGATGGGGGTTTACACGTACAAAATTTGACTTAATTACATATGAGTTAATAAATAGTGAATTTCTATATTTAAAAATGCATTGATTTGCTGTTTTACAGAAAAGATATCGTTCAATTTTTAAATTATTTTGTGTTAAAACTCTTTTTTTTAAATTTATGATTATAGTTTTCTTAAAAACATTTTGAGATAATTATTAGTGAATAAACCGGAAAGCCAAACATTCCTCCCCGGATAAATGAGTTTATTTAATAGGAAACCTTTTGAAAGTTAAACAAGACACAAGTTAATACGAAAATGCATGTGAACAATTTTCATTTAAAGATGGGGGATATACATACAAAAATTGACTGGACTACATATTATGATTTAATAAACAGTATATTTCTGTATTTAGAAGTGTGTTGATTTACATTTTTTACAAAAAAAATATTGTTCAATTTTAAAAAAATTCTTCTGTGTTAAAAAAAATTCCTTTGTTCTATTTATAATTGTCGTTTTCTTAAAAACATTTTGAGATAGTTATCAGTGAATAGCCCTGAAAGTCGATGATATAATAAATGAATTTATTTAATAGGAAACTTTTTTAAAGTTTAAGCAAGACACAGGTTTAATACGAACTTGCATGTGAGCAATTTTCATTTAAAGAAGAGGGACAAAACAGACAAAATTTGACTAATTACATTTGATTTAATAAATAGTACATTTCTATTTTTAAAAATTTGTTGATTTGCTGTTTTACAGAAAAAAATATCGTTCAGTTTTAAAAATCTTTTATGTTAAAAACTCTTTTTTTATTTATGATTGTCGTTTTCTTAAAAATATTGTGAGATAATTATCAGTGAATAACCCTAAAAGCCGTCGATTATTTCCCGGATAAAACAAGTTTATTTAATAGGCAACTTTTAAAAAGTTTATTTGAGAATTCTTAAGTGAGCGAATTTAAGCATAATTTCGTGTTTTTTAAGCTGAAACTATATTTCCAGTGTTTACATAATTTCATCGTTAAGAACAGTCCCAATGAAATTTTGATCAATGATGTTTTGTTCAAATTGTAAGCTTTCATACATCTTAGCTATTTCAAAAGTTTCCAATTCCGTAAGTACGAATTAAGAAACCAAATAAATTTTCTGATACTTTCTTAGAATTCTTTAAGAGAATTTTGATAATATTGAAGATTTTTCACTGATACATTTACTTGATACTTGAACAATTTCGACTTTGACAGAAGCCGTTAGGAGCATATAATCCAATAAAACTCGCAGAATTTTATTTTCTGTAGAAAATTAAAGATTACAGCAGATTTAGAACTATCATTGAAATTCCAATTTCAATATAAGTGAATTACAGAAAACATGTAAGTTGTTTTCTACGAATTTTATAGGAGGAAATTTAAACAATAATTTAACCTTTTTCGTTAAAATATTATTAATATATTTACTCAATTCCATCTTTAAGAGAAGCCGTTTGTATTTTATGATTTCAATTAATCTAACTTTCTACTGAAAATCCAGGGTTATAAATAGCATGGAACTTCTTTTTATTGTTAAATTATTTAAAAAAAATCTCAGATCTTTATGCAAGGTTAATAAAGAATATATAATTTGTATGATGCTCTTCGAGAATTCTCTACAGTGATTCCTTTTATACATTTTCTCTAAAATATTATTCTTGCTTTAACAAAATTTCATCGTTAATAGAAACCGTTAAGAGTTTTTTTCAATAATAACCACAAAATCTTATCTTTTTGTTGAAAATCAAGGGTTGTAAATAGATTTTGCTTTCCTCTTCCATCTCCCCAAGATAAATTCGATTGCGTGTTTTCTTCCTCTTCCGCCACGCATATAGCGTGACAGAAAGAAAAGGATCTGGAAAATGAAAAACAAATAAATAAAATAAATAACAAAAAAAATTTTAAAGATAAAGAACGAGAATGTCCTTTCCCCATCCATTTTATTCAATCGCGTGACTGAATTTGGTATGAGTGCTAAGGGGACTGGTTTTTTTTCAATATATTTTTTTTTCCTTTTTATAACAAATCCAATAATTTTAAGCCTCGAACTCCTAGCAACTTTAGGCACTACATTCAGTTAAAATGTAGAGAAGGGTAAACTTTTAATTCGGTAAAAAAGAAAAAAAAATCCCTGTGAAAGTAATGAAAGGAACAGAAAAATGATGCTAAAGGTAATTACCGGAACTTCTTGGCTAATGATGCACAACCAATGAAATTTGATAACGAATGATGAAGAGAAAAGTTCTTTTTATTATTATTCCATTTTTGATAGAACAGTAACATAGATTTTTAAAAATTGCTTTATGCCCTTTATTCGTTTTTGCACTGTATATGCATATGCAAGGTATATATAAAGGTCGTTTACAAAATTTAATTGAGGGCCGGGCATACGGAAATTAGCAATTCTTACATTAGAGCATGGAATCAGAAATTCAGAAGAGAGGCACTACAGGAGGAATGAATGCAAATGATTAGAAATACGAAGGATCAGGGTATAAATTCGAATTTAAACCGTATGGAGTGGCAAGATCCACCCTGGTAAAAGTAAAGAAAGAAAAAGAAAAATTATGTTAATGGTAATTGCCAGAGCTTCATGGCTAATGATGCACAACCAATGAAATTCGATAACGGTTGATGAAGAGAAAAATTAATTTTATTATCATTCTTTTTGTGACAGAACAGATACATAAATTTTTAAAAAATATTTTTATGCTCCTTATTCTTTTTAAAACTATTTAAGCATATACAGGGTGTCTGTAAAGGTCGTTTACAGAATGTAAGTAAAGGTCAGGGACAACGATAAAAAGGTGAAGGTGAGAAAGTCAGAAGAGAAGAGAGGCACTATAGGAAGGTTGTATAAAAACGATTAGAGGATCAAAGGATCAGGGCATAAAATCGAATTTAAAGCGTTTGGATTACCAAAGTCCATCATGGTGAAAGTAATGAAAGAAAAAGAAAGATGATGCTAGAGGTAATTACCAGAGCTTCTTGGCTAATGATGTGCAACCAATGAAATTTGATAAGGGATGACGAAGAGAAAAAAAATCCTTTTATTATCATTATCCTTTTGATAGAACAGAAACATAGATTTTTAAATTTATTTTTATGCTCTTTATTCTTTTCCCCACTATGTATGCCTCTGGAGGGTGTCTATAAAGGTCGTTTACAAAATTAAACGAGGGTCAGGCAGAATGATAGAAAGACGAGGTCAGAAAGTTAGAAGAGAAGAGAGGCACTACAGGAGAATTGAATAAAAAATATTAGAAAAACAAAGGATCAGGATATAAATTCGGATTAAAAGCGGTTGGATTAGAAAGCTCCATCCTATAAGATTTAACAAAGAATTTGTTCATTCTATTCTTATATATTCAAAATACATTATGCATACCGTTACTTTCACGTATGCAAAGTTAAAAAGAGAAAAAATCGTAAAAAATTCTAACTCGAGATTTTCACAAATTTCCACGTTTCAAACCCCCCTGTTCAAGAAACACATTTTTGTCTATCTATCTGCCTATCTGTCTGTGAACAAGATAACTCAAAAATGCATAGGACTAGATGAATGAAATTTGATATTAGCTTTTAAACTATATTTGTAGATTTCTATCTAATTTTGAGAGAAATCATAGGAAATCTACCTGTAGGTTGTCCGATCACAAATGAACACGATTAACTACAAAACGTAAAGTGATCAATAAAATAAATAATTTTTTTAGATAAATAGAATTTGGTATACAGGTTTAGCATCTAAATGTAGGTTCTTTACCGAGTTTGAAACAAATTTGTTGATGAGTTGACCGTCTGTCATCGGGATCATAAAAACGCAGGAACGAAACACATAAACGAATGTCAAAACTCCAAAAAATCGAATAAAAAATCGGATCATTACAAACTTTTAACATGCCTGGCTGAATGAGAGTGTTTAAAAGTAAAATAAGGCCAAATGGTCATAATATGCCATTATGATGAATGTGCGAATGATGTAATTACTTAAAACTAGATCTAAAATTAAGGCTGGCATAATGCGAACACAATTTTATATCTATTAACACTAGCTTAATTTAGAGAGATCTTTGGGAATATATTAATGAGATCCTCATGTCACAAATTATGGTCCTTTTGTCATTGCCTTAACAATGTTTCAATTTGATTAGCAAGTTTCGAGATACCGATTCTCTCTTAATTTAGCAATGCTCAAAGGGATTTGATTAAAATATTGCGTTACTGTGACGAATGATTAATTGGTCAGGCGTAAAACCCTAAATGAGTTGAACTTTCGAAGCGTAGGAGAAAATTAATGTATTCCATAAAGGCCCAGCAAAGCAAGTAAGTATTGGAAATAAAGTAATTTTATATAAAGACAGGGAATACGAAATTGCTTTGATGTGACTTAACTAATTTTGAGAGAATATTGATGTCGCTTTAATGGTTCAGCTCTTCCATTATTGGAGAAAGCTCTTTAGTATCTATATTACGCTGATGAAACGAATTTTTGATTTTAAAGAATACATTCACTTCATTTGGATGATTTCGACATGAAGAATCTAATCTGATTTTGAATCTTTTGGACACATATGAATTTTGTGATTTCAACAAAGGCATCTTGCAGATGTGACGAGGTCGCCAAGAAATCAATGAAGACAATTTCATTTACTAAAAGCATATGAAGTCACAGAAATAAACTTACACAAAATCATCAGTTCAATTTAAAACAAGGGCCATTGTGGGCTAATAGTAAGGTCTTCTGGCTTCGGTGTCAGACGATTCACCCATTCCACTAATGATTCGTAGTGTATGCATTCCTGATGAACATTAATTCGGACGTCGTGGGCTAAATGGATTCCGGTTTAAGTATTTTGGAAGTTTGGAATAAGGCTTTGAGATCAAGTATCGTCCTCGTCTTCTAACCGGGGCTTAAAATTACGAGGTCTTTTTCAAGATAATCCTCCCGTGTGCTTCTAAATGGGACTAGTTAGTTCAGTTATATTGACTAAACTAACTCGTTATATTAGCTTCAGTTATATGAACCAACTTTTGGGAGAGACTTCGTAATTTTGAGCCCAGGTTAAGATGACGAGAAGATACTTGATCAGGGACCCGTATTCAAAACTTACACATCACATCAACCGGATAATATTAAAAATTTGAAGAATTTCTCTTTTAAAGAATTTAGTTCCAAATCATTAACATAATGCCATTAATAATATGATAGGTTAAAATATCACTTGTAACAATTAACATTTCGAAATTCGTAAGTAAATTGAAATAGCGCAATGAAAGAGTAGACGTTTTTCTTTGGTTTCATACACCCTGAAATAGTTTCTTTAAGGAAAATTAAGAAAATTCGCAATATCTAATAAACAGAAGACAGTTCGACAAACCGTTTAAATGCTTGCTCTTTTAACATTTCAGTCAAGGTCATTTTTAAGCCAATTTGAAAAATGATCCAGAGAAAAAATAATGATTCATTGTAACAAGCCTGTAAATATAAACTTCAGTTTAAAATTTTAAGTACGGAGCATCTAAAAATAAAAATCTGGAGTGCTGTCTTCTTCACTTTTTAGCATACTATATTGCTTTTTAAATTCATAGTATAATAATGAAGAAAATGGGTATGCATTTTGTAGAACTACCTCTTTTGTTTTAGAGACCTTTACCCAAAATTTTCACAGATCTATGAATAATAAGACCTTATTCTAAACTCCATTTAAATAGTTAACAATGTTTGAAGCTACAATGTTCATATACATATGGATAGATATTCATTTGAGGAATTTTTTTCAAATTTGATACAGATCTTCAATTTTTTCGCAAAAATTGCATAACATTTTTAATCAGTATAGATTGTTACGGTTTCACTTATCCAATTCATATAAATATGGGCAGACAAATAAGAATTTTTTTTATATAAAATGTGGCGATTCAGAAAAATCTAAATGTTCTGACTAAAAATCTAAATGAATCTAATGAAAAATGAATCTAAATGAAAAAAAATCTAAATGACCATATTCTAAATATTATATGAATAGCTAGCAGTGTTTTGAAGTTACAGTGCTCATATACACATGAACAAATTTTTAGATGAGGGATTTTGTACAAGTTTGATGCAGATCTTTAGCAGAAAGATCACGTATAATTTTTCCTTCATCTAGATATTTCAATTATCGTGGTGTTCATATAAACATGGATAGACAAATATACATTTTTTTAAAAACTCAACGAGGTGTAAAACGTGGAGATTCATAAAACTCTTAGAGGTCTAGATGAATAGTTGGATCCTATTTTGAGCTACATCTATTGAAATGTTTGAAGAGTTGAAGTTACAGTGTTTATATGAACTCAGACAGACGTTCAGTTGAGAAATTTCGTCCTAACTTGTTACGGATCTATAATTTTGGTACAAATATCACTATACCAGCTCTCATCCATCTAAGTAATTCCGGTTTCAATTATCGTTTTCATACACACACAAATAAACGTTTTTTAAATCTTTTTTTAAAGCTTAGTTATGTGTAAAACGTGAAGACTTATAAAAATCTGTATGATATAAATGGATGGATGGCATTGGATTCTATCAAAAAAATATCAATGTTCTTAAACACACGGACAGGACTTCAGTTGAAAAAATTTGTTTGAATTTTGTAACAGATTTATAATTTTATTGAAAAGATCGCAAACCAAATTTCAATCATTTAGATAATTCCTTTTTCAGTTATCATATTTATACAGAAAGGTAATACGAATAATTTAAACTCAGCAAGATGTAAAATTTGGATTTTCATAAAAATCTGGATACTTTAGATGGATGAATGGACCCTATTCAGGACTTCATCTACATAACTAGCAGTATTTCGTAGCTAGAGTATTCATACATACACCGACAGATTTTCAGTCTAAGAATTTGATTTTAAATTTGATATAGAATTCTAATTTTATAGATTTTATTCAGATTTCCTCTATCTGGATAATTCCGGTTTCAATTATCGTGTTTATGAATAACACGTGGGCAGAAATTTTTTTTTCTCTAACCCAGCAACGCGTAAAAAGGAGAGATTCAAAAAATTTGGATCTAGAATTCTTTGATTATTTTAATGTATTTTCTTTCAATGAATACTTCATATAAGAGCACTTCGAAATCTCTTTCACTATTTGCAGACATTTTTAAATTTAGTAAAAATTAAGTGAAAATTTGCGAAATCTACATTTCCAAAATTCTTTTACTGATGCCTCTATCTATTTCGTTTTATTTATCAAATATTCTAAAGAAGTCTCAAACTTTTAGAAGTATTCATTTCTTCCAATCGCTTTCGCTCTGGTAATCAGGTGCCTTTATTTCAAAAACTTGTTCTATCCATAATTGAAATCTTAAAATACAATCTCTCTTTCACTTGTTGAAAATAAGACTTTAATGCTTCTCTGGTTCTAGGAAAATCCCTGATTCTCCCTGATATTTATTTTTCCATGTAGACTCTCGCTTAGGTTGTTTTTATACATTTTCATTCGACTGGACTTGTTTCATGTTTACAAAAATAAAATTTTGCAATAGATTTTCACTGCTTTCCAACGAAAATTCATTAATTCTCGATGAATATATACTAACTATATATAAGCTTAATTATCAATTAATCGACTGATTTAACTATGTTTCCATTCCGTGTTTGTGGCGCAACTTGATTTGAGAAAAATACCTTTTCGGAGATTTCAAAAATATTATGGTAATGAATTACATATGAAAGGTAAAAAGTAAAAATCAAAGTAAAGGTAATCCTACTTTCTAGTGCTCTAATAAAAGTGAAATTTTCAAAATAATTTTTATTGAATTCATTAAAAGTGAATAACTCATTAGAGATATCCCTTAGGCCTCTATTAGGCTATTCAATTTATATGAATATGAAACTTAGCAATACGGGGTTTCAGTTTTTATTTAGTTATAGTACTGTACAGATTAATTCGGGCAAACCTAAGAAGTTTGAAATACGTTGTTAAGTGGTTAAGCAATTAAGCAGAAAATACGTCTTCTTTTAACTTTAATGATGTCTTGTAAACATTTCGACATGAATTCCATTAATTCAGGACATATTTTTTGGTCCATCATCACGAAACGAAACTTTTATGACATTCTCAATAAATTTTCTTCTTGATTGAGCAATCCATCTAACTCACACGTGTCATATTTAAGTCTGGAGAATTACCATACGAATCAAAAACTGTTATTTTTCGTTTTATTTACCAGGTAAGGATTATGACTTGAAGCAAGTACTTATTGCTTATTGACATACACAAACCTTACTAATGAGCCCTTATTTTGTTTTCTACTATTGAAATGTATTTTTTTTAGTTCATTTTCCCTCTACAAGTTCTGTGCTAATAAGCTCTCCAGATGTAAAATTATGCCAGAAAAAGTTTGTTTTTGAGAGTGCTTCAACGTTTAATTAAGATAATATTCCCTGATGGGTTCTCTAGCTCTTCGCCTGAAAATTGTTGATTGCAAACCTTCCATGAAAAATACATTTCGCCTCTGAATACAAACCTTTCCCAACCTTATGAAACTCAGGATTGTTATTACCCGAAACAAAACACGTTTCCTTTTTATTGCTGGTATTAATGACTGTTTTTGAATTGATGTTCTTGCACATTTATCTAATTCACCATGAGTTAATTCTCCCTCATTCACCATGAGTTAATTCATTATAGTTTATGTTCACACTAGTAGCGAATAATTTTCTCTGAAGAACTCTACTTGTCTTGCTTGGACACATTTTACTTTTTCGAATAAAAAATTTGTCTGCCCTGGATATTGTCTTACGTTTACGTCCACATTTATTTTTCAATTTTGGAGTTAGTGTTCCAATTTTATTTTGTTGTTTAATAATCCTGGAAGTACTGGATTTTCTAACTCCAACTGTTGCAGCTGCATCCCTCAGAGTCATAGAGGTAGGCTGAATTAGGGTAACAATTCAAATCCCACTCCTAGCGCTGATATCAAATTTTTTGACATTAGAGAATCACACAATCGACCACTATACCTGAATTGTAACTAATTCAAAAATGCTTCCCTTGTGATTATCACATATTCAAACCAGTTTAAATTAGTTAATGAAACCTCCCTTCAAAATGCAATTGAATCCGTTTTCAGGCAGGAAATCTCTGTGAAGACGAATTTTAGCAAAAATGAAGCCCGACCTAATTAATTTGCGCAATACTGTATAATTACGCAACAGGAAGGTTTCTTGGTGTTAATATAACAGCTCAGAAGTCGAAGACTATAACTGATCAGATACTCACTCTCCAAGTGCTCACGTTACACTAACAAGGGAGCACTTGGTCCTGGTTGATTTAATGTGCACCCGCTCACGCGCGGTTCTTCATGGAATAGGATTCCGAACTTGAAGCCTTCTCCCCAGAAACGATAACTTAACAATAGAACAGGGCATCGAGTTCATAAAAATTTGAAGTATATTGATCTATGACATATTTTCTGCTTAGGTTTTTGTTAATAGCTTAGTTATATTAACATCTTGTTTTCTTTAAGCAATACAAGGTCTGTTTTTTGGCGAACTACGTAATTTTGAAATGCGATTAAGTAACGAGGACACTTAAGTTGGTATCTCCTTTCCAAACTTCCACACCAGTGGGAGAACATTTGCCCCTCACAAATTTCTCGCTTTCTATACCCGCTTACTCAGTGGTTCTTTGGTGGAACCGGATTTCGAATCTGGAACCCTCCGACCTCACCACTTGTTCTTGTTATCATTTTTGGAATGTTCATTTAATCAATTTGGAAGGCTGACTTAGTTTCGCATATTTATTACTTTTTAATAAAATTTTAGGCAGAAAAACTTAACATTTATGCTTTAAAAATGTCTATTTATTTTTTGATTTACTTTTGTACTACAATTTTTGTTTCATCAAACTCTGTTACATCAAAATGTAATATATGAAATTTACTGGAAAATTTTGTTGATGCAGAACACTTCCCTAGGCCAGTTTCATTTGCTGTTAATTTTTTGTCCATGATTAGCAAGTCTGTGAGTGGCAAGGTTTAGGTTTTGTGACCAGAGGTTTCCAGGCTCGAAGCCCGATTTCTTTAAAGAATAGTTACGTGAGCGGTCTAGTGCGTGGTAAATCTCTAGGGGAGAAATGGTCTCTCATTGGTGTTGTCTGGAAATTCGGAGAGGTAAATGCCAATTCAAGTATTGTCCTCGTCATCTGACGGCGCCTCAAAATTACGAGTTTCGCCCTTAAGTAATCTTAATATTTCTTCAAAACGGGACTTCAATGTAACTACACGAAACTGTGATAAGCAATTATATGTTGTCATAAAATATCATATATTACTAGTCAGTCCAGCTATTCGTCAAAATTGCGCATGTTATGTTACTTGTGAGTTTTAACTTTCGACATTTTGATATTGCAGCGACGAGATATTCAAATAACGAGCACAAATTTTTATTCAAGAGCCATTGAAGTTTTATTTACTTATCAGTATGTCTATACTTATTTTATTAGCTATAATGAGAAAGTAATTTATGAAATTTAAATAAAATCATTTTTGTTCTCTGTCATCTAATTTAACTATCAGCAATACGTGAATTTATGCTGTTTGCAATGCCTGAGGTAACAGTGTCGAAAACAATATAGTTTTCCTGAATCTAAGCTGAATTTTCAAGAAGAAATATAAAATATTTCCATCAATATCTGTTTAGGAGAAAAATAATGCACTGTACTCAATAAAATGAAATGTGAAAGCAGTGCAATATAAATAAAACGAACAAAAGCTGCGTAAATAAATGAAGAGCATGAGGAAAAGCAGCTGAAGCATTCGTTTTAATCAAAATAATTTAATTTTAGTAGCAGAGATAAGCAATGAACCTTTTAGAATAATTAGTGCAGCTAAGCAGAATTATTTAAATAACATGATGAAATAAAACGCTCGAGGATTTTTAGGGAATTTTATTTAATTAGAAATTCAAATGGAACACAATACATGCAATTCTAGCTTTAGATGATTTTTTAAGTTTTAAGTTATCATTTATTGAATATTTTAATTTATTTAGATTTTCATTAAGTAAATGGTATATTTCATTTTCCATTTCATTTCCATGATACTTCATTTTCACCATCCTCTGGTTTCGAATAGTTCTTTTCATTTATTGTTAAGCTATTTGAATATAATAATTAATGATATTTATTCTTTAGTATGTTCCGTTTTGTATCTCACTAAGCTATGATCATTTTCGTTTTTTTTTAAACTTTAGATTTATTATTTATGAAATATTCTGGAAAATTCTTCGCGTCAAAAGAAAAAAAAATCCATAGCTTTTTATAAAATGAATAGAATTCTGATATCTTTGAAAAAAGATCCCTTTGCTTTAAATGTTAAAGGTTAGCTTTAAGCAAATAATAATTTTTTTTGTATAAGGTGTTCAGATATCAAAGGATTGTAAAGCCAAATATTTACGTATTGACGTTATAAAATTTTCTCTGATGTGTGAATAACTCAGAAAAAAAAATCTGGTTGAAGCATATGGTTGATTATTTTTCTTGTTAACTGTTTTCGAAAACTTTGTGCAGCTTCAGGATTCAGTTTTTGTTCAGGTTCATTCAACAGATTAATAATTTTTAAATTCAAAGAAAACGTTTGAAATACCTTTCAAAATGACATTTGATATTAAATATCTTTTAATACTGGTATCCACTTTGATAGGTCCCCTATATTAAATTTCGAAATTTTAGAAATAGGTATATACTTCCATTTGAAAGAATGCCTCAAAGGACGTAAATAGTTATATATTATGTACATCGAGTCAATACATACTTAGTTTAAAGTCACAAAGCTTAAAATTTTTATATTGTCTCGAGGTCCAATTAGTCATACTTAGTAAGCTATTTTTTATACGCAAAAATTTTAAACAAAACAAAATTAAATTAAACCCAGCTTTTCTGAGATTAAAACTGACCGTGTTATGAAACTTTGAATTTTATTATTTTAAGCTAATTTTCTTCACTGAGATCATGGAAATGCTCCAAAACAACTGAAATAATGGTTCTCTAAATCAGCTAGTTTTAGCCGCAGGACAATGGGATATTTTTGAATGAAATTTTAGCGTGTGAAGAATATTTTACGAAATATGTTTAATACGACCTAGTGAATGTATAAAAATTTATCTTTCCGATTTTGCTAGCAGTGTATTTTTTGCCTCAAAAGCGTAATTCCTTACAACCTTTAAAGTGTTCTCCAGTAGAAATCGTATGACTGTCGATAATAGTATAGAGATTAGCGTTGGGTCCAGGTTGGATTAGTCCTTCTGAATATTCTTTATATATTATCTTAGTTATATTACCTTTTGAAACAATACAAAAGCTATTTAAATCATTGATGGATGGGCAGTGATGATACGGATATTAACGATTACCCGATAAAGACAATATCTGAGTAGGCACCTCCTTCTCCAAATTCTCAAAGCCTCACTAACTAGAGCTTATTAAAATGTACCAAGCACACTTTAACATTGATTCTTTGGTGTAATCTTGCTACGAGCCCACTGGTACCCAATCTGAGATCTTACCCACATATTCAGGACAAGGTGACAACTGCGTTCTGTATAGAAGGGTCTGCATTAGCAAAATACTCTTTTCTTAAATTTTAATTTATTTGAAGTTTGCAAGGATTTAATATTATGAACGAGTTTCCATTCATTCTTTGATTTTCTAGTATTTTGATTTTTTAGAAACTTCTGTGATCTTAATAAAAAATATTATTTTAGTATTTTCGAAATTTATTTATCAGTTAATCAATGAATTTGATTAAATTTTGCTTACAGACAATTGGCACCATCTATGACTGAATTTGAGACGAAACTGGCTTTCGGATTCTGTAATGCAGGGTGATAACAAAGTCTTTCTCTGCTTACAAAAAATATTGTAGAAAACTATTATAATTTGGCATTTGGTGATTTCGGAATATAGTAAAGATATTTATAAATGAAACTACTTGTCGCAATAAATTTCAGTGTAATAATAAATAAAACTACTTATCTCAATAAATTTCAGTATAATCTATAATTATAATAAAGCTCAATGTGTGTGTGTGTGTGTGTGTGTGTATGTTGGCGCTCTACAGGCCAGACCATTCAACCTACAGCTACCAAATTTGGCACGTGTATACCTTGGAGGCCGGGAATGTGCACCTGGGGGTTATTTTTTCGAATTTTTAACTAGAATTTTATTTATTTAAAAATTAAGCGAATTTTTGACGTTTTTATGCTATAACTTCCAAAAATATTACCGCACAAAAAAGATTTTTACATGAAGTTAAGGATCAAAAATTTATCTTTTAAATGATACCAATGTTTTAATCTTAAAATTAAATTTCTATTTTTAATGAATTTTTAAATAAATATTTTAGCTATATTTTTCAACAATTTTTTTCGTACAAAATAAAAATAAAATTTAAGCTGCACGAGCACGTTTCGCATTGATGGGAAAAAATTAGCTTTTTTAAAAATGTTGCCATCACATTTATTAAAGCTCCAATTAAAAATAAATTAAATATTTTGGAAATGAAATTTGCAAAAATATAATTTTCGGCACGTGTCTGTAGGAAATGAAACAAATATGAAATATTATTTTTACTAAAAAATAAATTTAAGAAAAATTATTTTATGATCTTCTACACTATCTATATTATTAATCCAATGAATCCGTTATATTTTAAGGCAAGTTTTGTTTAATATGAACAGGATATCCATTCAAATCCTGGCCATACAGCTAATTTGTAAACCTTTAGTAATAGACATAGATCTGTTAAAATGGTCTAAATGGAAAATGATTATATTTTATGGAAATTGATTCAATAAATGCTCTAAAAAATAACGAATTTTTGATTTTACATAAAGCTTCTGCTGTGGAAACCACGTTTAACAAAATTTTCTTGAAACACTAATATTTTAAATAAAAAGAGTTAATTTCCAATCAACTAAATCAATCACTTAAACTGACTGATTTATGAAAATTTGAATATCACTATTCAATAAAAAAAAAGATAATTTTAGATTTTCCATCGATCGTTTCAAAGAAAATAAGCCAATCAGCGCGCAGGTTTCTCAAGATTAATTGGCCTAAAATTATGAAAATGTTGATTTTTTCTAAATTTTTAACATTCAAAGTTTCATAAATCAGTCTTAGTTGATCGTGGAAAATAGAAATATTCATTCATTTATTTAAAATTGTGTGTATCCAGAATATTTCACAGAATATGATACCTTACTGCATTAAATTTAGACTTCATGATTTTTGAAATATATTTATAGGTCGAAACAAAATATTATTTTTGATTTCATATCAATCCTTTTGAAAGCAAAACTAAAAACTGAATTTTATGCTGAAATATTACATAAATTATGAAAAATATTTTGTAGTTCACATAAGACTTAAATACCGAGCGATTCTGTTTGCAGTACTCATATACAATAATAATAATAATAAATAAATAAATAACAATAAAAATGATAAATAAAATAAAACGCTTGGTTTCATTAAAAAATATCTTTACATTAATTGCAATTTCAGCATTTCCACTTTAAATTAAAGTTGAAGTTTTACCGGAAATGACAACAAAATAGGAAAATATATATAGTAAATTGAACGAAACGATCTAAACAACAGTATAAGTTTGGTATGACTATCAAAATTTGAAGATTAAAAATGTTTTGTTTGAGAAGAAGATATTAAGAGACAAGTTATTTGAAATATTTAATTGAAAATTGTAGCGAGCGGTAGTACTGGCGAACCGGCTGGTCGCCAAAGGCGGCTAGTAATAAATAAAACTACTTATTTCAATAAATTTCAGTGTAATAATAAATAAAACTACTTATCTCAATAA
>JAPMOR010043764.1:1286637-1304292 GCA_026543865.1 Argiope aurantia
ATTTCAGTGTAATAATAAATAAAACTACTTATCTCAATAAATTTCAGAGTAATAAAACCCTTGATAGTTCGAAGAACATTAAGACGGTATTCGAAATTCTAGTCAAGTATTGTTCAAAATTTCTGCTGTCATATTAAATACAACATCTGTAATCCTAACTTTGAATGTAAAAGAATCTTCAGTTGGCGTTGTAAACACTTTTTCCTTTAAGTAACTCCAAAACGGAAATTGAATACTAACGGTCGATTTGAATTCATGGAACAAAAAAGCAAGTTAAATTTTTCCTTCGTGGGTGCCATTTTAATAAAAATAGAATATAATATCACTCTTTTTGCATTAGTTAAGCTATTCGGACTAAAAAAAATATGAGCACATCAATCCCACAGTAAAAATTTTCAATCCATTGGTTCTTTTGTAAAACGTTTTTGTGCTCAAGAGGACTTTTCTGTATTTATAATTTTTGATATTACTTAAATATTTTAACTTTCTTTATATAATAAAATACTTATTTAATTTAATATAAAGTATGAAAATAAAAATAACAAAATTCGTTACCAAAGTGGTGGGCTTTGCTAAATTTATCCAGATTATAATAATAACATTTATTATTATTGTTATTTTTAATGGAAAGCATATTGGAACTTTCAAAATATTGTGCCTCTGAAAATTTGTTTGACATTCATTATATTAAGAAATCATTATTATATGTGTGTGGGTAGTCGTTACAGAAATGTGGCGCGAATTGATACTCAAAATAAATTAATGAACAATGTTTCCGTAGAAAACAACATCAATTTGTTGCAGCATTCTCCCGCAGGAAACCCTATTCTTATATAGAAACTGCATCATTATGTAATAGGCCTTTTCCCGCATTTTCCGAGCTCGAATGCAATAAAAGTGAATTAGCGTTTGAGAGCGAGTTATTTGAACTATTCCCCGCTCTTTCCCGATCGTTAATTGAATTTTCAACGACATTTTAAAAAGCTTTCATGTAATATCTGAACGTAAGGTGACCTTCACCATTGGGCCTGTATATCTGTAGATACGGGGGAGGTATATGAAGCTTTTTAGTTTATTTGGAAGGAGAAAGCATTTATAATTGATTTATAGAAATTTTTTCCCGAATTTGATTTGGATACATTTTTTTTGCCTGTTTCTTAGTATGCGCAGTGAAGATATTCGAAAAGGCAGTGTAATTAATTTACTACATTGTGATGCAAAGGTTTAGACAATGACGTCATTCCACTTTAAAATTTAGAATTGAGAAAGTAAAATTTCAAAAGCCTAGAAACAAATTAAAGAGCTCTTTTAAAATGCTATAATCAAAATATTAACTAAACAAACTCCTTTTTTCGGATAAAAACACAAATTTACTTTTTGTAAATGTTTAGACTCTATTATGAGTTTCTGCACATTTTCGATAGCATTTGCAAATTTAAAAAGACGACTCCACAGACTTCGAGCACTGAATTTCTGTAAACGAAAATACTTGGTACTCGAGATACCGGCAGAGAAAGAAATTCAAACAGATGATGTTCCAAGATTTGGCAGTTGAAGATGAAGGTAAATATGTCTTCGACATTTTGACTATTATTCATCGACCAAAGAAATTCGTTTATCGAGTTTTATCTAATGGATACATATATATAGCAAAATGAAGTTCTTAGAGGCCTTGTGTGACAAATAAATGCAATGATCTCAAAATCCGAAGAGTGAAGATTATCTAACAAATGATTATTCGTAAAATTCAAAGATCTTCGGGACTCATCGTTTCAAGAGATACGATTCATAGACTAATTTTGGAAACGAGAACAATGGTTTATGGCAAAATGGGAAAGAAAATTCTAAAGCCTCATTATAAGCAACAAAGGATATTGTGGGCTCGAAACCATATGTCATATGAACCGAAATTTCAATCAGAGATATTTAACGATTAATTTTTGGATGATCTAGACTGTTGGGCTTCTTAATGTCATGACTTGAGCAAGGAGCTTTTGTATTTCTTTGTCATAGACATGTTGGTGGCTCAGTGAACTTTTGTGCAGTCTTTACCAATTGTCGCCAAATATTACATTATATTAAACATTGGACATATACTGTCATTTGCTCAACTTCTATGAGGGCATCACCGGGACTTTTAGGAAAATAATACTTTGATTCATATTCCAAGCAACACAAAGGTTTGGTTTAATTCTCTGAATATACAAGTTCTCAGCTTGCCAGTATGCTCCCTAGAACATAATTCTCTGAAGAATCTTCGAGGTATCATATGCAGGTACGTTTACAGTAACAGTTCAATATTATTCTGTAAATAATTTCAAGAGCTCTTTTGAGGAGTATAGTTTGAAATCAAGCACAGAAGATTTAGTTTCTAGGATAGAGACTCATAATTCTGTACTAATCCACAAGAGTGAATGCGTAATAAGGTTTTTAATCTTATTTATTTCAATTTAACTTAATTTTTAAACCTTTGAGGCAATGTTAATTTTGTTTTTAGTTTCCTAATAACTTGCAATATACCTAAGTCAACGTTTATTATTATAATATTGTATATGTAGCAAATTTCGTTTAAGTCATGTTAAGAAAATTGATTAATTGCATTTTAAATTCTTTGTTTATTGTCTAAACTTTTGCATCGCCGAGTATATTAAAAAAATATTGGAATGTTCAAAACAACTAACCGCCTTGTAAAAAATAACAGTAAGGAGGATTTTGAATACAATGCAGAAGTAAATTTAAACTTTTGTTATAAATAAATGTTAAAAATATACTTAAATATCTATGTATTCAACAACAATAACAATTAAAGACTTTTATCGAGCGATCAAATAATGGTATCGAAAAACTTTTTTTCAGGCTATTAATAGTAACCTTTTTGTTAATATAAGCTCAAAAATCATAGAATATTTTGAAAGATTTTTTAAATGTTCAAAAGTATTGTAATCTTAACAATAATGATCAATACTTGTTATGCGCAGGTGAATCTGAATTCCTTAGAAATTTTAAAAATCAATGATGCGGGGGTAAATGAGACTCAAAGGATGCGATTTGTATAGTAACCGAGGTGTAACTAACCCCAGCCTGTAATAAAGCATGTGAAGGGATTCGAATGGTATTTCTAATGGCAATCTCAGACCACATTGCTATCCCTCCGGTAGCAGGTATGTCCCGTCATAGGAATGGAGATATCTCGACTCCAGAATATTACTGAACCCACCAGGGAACCAATCGCCATATCAGAAGTACAAGTATTCTCCCTATTTGGTGTGTGTACGATAAGAATGGAAATAAAATCGGATTTTTTGTTACGAAATCGAAATGTATACGTTGTACAGTTTAAGATTTAAACCATCAGATGACTCTGCAGTTGGAGTAATGGGGCATTACATAAAACACTGAGAGATGTAAAATTTTATTGATATTAATATATCGTCTTGCATTCATAGGATCAATATTCAGGCGAAAAACATTTTTTTTCGCAAAATTAAGTATCATTTCTGATTTTACGATTAAATATGAGCAATGGATAGATTTCTTAATTCAGAAATAAATAATCCATTGTATTCCTGATAGAAAGATGGTCCAATGAATATTCGCTATCCGATCCCTGTTTTATTTTTTGTAACGCATTACTTCAACGATTTCAGACAGATTTGATGATTTGAACAGTAAATTAGGATGCCAATCAATTCCGGTTTACGGATAAAAAGAACAGTTTTCATTTCTATCGTTATCGTGTGAATGATATCCAGCTATCGATAAGCCTTTGCAAAATATCGATTTAATTTTAATCCTTAATTTTAATCTTCAGCCTTTTCAAAATAAATATGCACGTAATAATAAAATATTCATATGGTTTTAAATTGTTTAAAAATATAATTTACATTTTTCATTGCTTATTGGAAAAACCCACAAGAGAGTTACCCCCTCCCCCCGATTTACCTCAAAAAACGGGGTGAATCGAACGATAGGAATGCCGCGATAACTAAAACGGGCACTGTAGGGAATGCAGAAAATGAGGATTAATTGAGGGATAAAGAAGCAAATTCTGAGTTTTCATTTCCATTCTTTCTTTTCCTATGGGCTACCAAATAGAGCATGAATTCATTCTCGCATTGAGCTGTAAAAGGGAAGCCAGATCTATTGTTTGGTTATTAACGAACAAATATGTTTTTTGTTTGACAATACGGGAAATATTTATCGTTTATTTCAGTGCAGTGAGCAATCTGAAAAATAAAATGAAACAAATGAGTCGATCCATCAGAACATTCTGCATTTGTTTTGCTAATTTAAGAACACTGGATGTTTTTCCGAAAGAAAGAGTCTTGGGAATACTCTTTCACAGGATGTGATAATAAAATTTGAGAATTTATTCGCAGTATTTTAAATTTTAATATAACTAATTGATTTATATTTCAAGACACTATCTTTAAATAATAATTTGATGGTTATTTAAAGGTTAGAAATATATTTATGGAATAATAATAAATATAATTATGGAAATGTTTCAATTTCAAGTGACATATTATTATTCAATGTCATTAAAAGTTTTTTCTCTGGTATTTTATAAAAGAAAACTGTTTGCGATACTGTAAAGATTTTAAATTCAATTTTGACTCTAAATGTTACTTAATAAAAATGGTAACATTTTTAAGAAACATTTTGTTAATACTAAATGTTATTTAATAAAAATTCTAACATTTTTTTAACATTAAATGCTACTTAATAAAAATGTTAACAGAATATTATCTAATCAAAATGTTAAGTTTTTCATAAAGTATTAACATTTTCTACCAGATATTACTTTGTTGAAATAATAAACTGTTTTCGCATTAATATTACTTACGAAAAGTAATTAAAATGCTTTAGAATTGAAACGATTTTCTTTAGCGATTGTGCACTGCAGGAATAAATAAATGGAAATTTAAATGCTCTTTAGAATATTTCATTCCCTAGAATGCTTTTGTACAATTCCTTGAAACTGTAAAAAAAGTTATAATAATGTTACAAAAGTTATAGCAATGTAGTTATGGTTGTTAAATAACAGCAACCAAAATATTTAGCGCTCTTGTAATATCGCAAGTGAGAACGATGAAATAGTGACATTGATCCCCAAGGACAGTAAACCATTTTGAGCTTGATCGATTTGAACCAATAAAAAAGCTTACGGTCAACCTAAAACCCAAATGAACCAACAAGTTTCAAAATCAGTTCATCGATGTAGTGCAAACTAGTCATGTTTTTCATAAAGGATATATTTCTACTTTTATCGATTTTTTTTCTGCTTTATTTTTTTCCTGCTTGAAAAATGCATGTATCACGCTCTGCGTGTGAAAATGATCCTTTTTTTTATGCATAAATACTGCTTTCCGGAAAACACCGCATCATTCTCTGTCAGGAAACGGTGTTTGTATATGAGAAACAGAGTAACAAAAACGAAGGAGCGCGGTTTAGGAGAATATCTCTTCTGATCCATCATGAGAATAGACATTCCATTTTTTGTTTAAGGAAAGGAGATTCTTGCTTTCAATGTTGTTTTCACTGTCCAGGAAAACAACATTAATTTTGAGATGTCCTCCCATTCCTGCAAACTGGAATGGAATGAAGCAATCAGTTACGTGGATCGCACGCACTTTCAGAGATGTCCGCCACGAAGGATTTAGAATAATAGATCTGCACCTTTCCAAACCGCGGTCTAGGGTTTTTTTCTGAAAAGACAGCTACATTCTATCAACTTTTCATTTGAAATCCCTGAAGTTTAAACATTACACATCTATATATCAAAGAAAAGGAAACAAATGGTATACATTTATTTCCTCATATACGAAATTGAGTTAGATTTTGTAACTGCCAAAAAATTTGTTTTCGCACATTTGAATATATTAGAGCATTTTGTACCGTTGTAAATATGATTTCATAAGGTGAATATTACTTTGGAATTCTGTGGTAATTTTGTTTTAGTCAAATTCACTACCAGAAGGGTTTCTGATGTAAAGCCTAATTTAGTTAAATAGAATAATAATTAAGTTCAGAAAATAATAAAAAAGTGTTTTCAAAATTCTGTAAAATAAGAAAGGGTGAAAACTCGATAACAATCTTCCTTACAAACATGAAATAAATCAAGTTGATTAAATGTGTGTAGAAGTGTGTAGAAACAAAAACTTTTATAAAAAGCTACTATTCAAAAAAGAAATTCTTCATTTTTTTGTTATCTTTGAACGTTGTTAATTTTTTAATCATTTTAATGCAGTTTAAATATGTTTATTTAATTTTTTTCCTTTTTACTTTTGAAATAAAAAAACTTTTTTCAGCTTCCAGAATAGTTTTTTTTTCTGAAATTGTATTTTATTATTTTACTTTTATTTAATATAAAAGTAGGATTTTTTTTCTCTTAAGGCCAAGTAATGAAAAATATTATACTGAAGACTTTATTCATTTAAATAAATCTTTATATAATTGCCGCTATTTCCTGAGATTCGACATTTTTTCAAATAATTATAATTTGTCTTTGATAAGAAAACTGCAGATTTATTAATGGATATTAAATAGAAAATATTAATGCCAGAATGAAAATAAAAATAAGTTTACATTAACTTTTCTATTTATTTTTGACTTTTCAATATTTAAGAACATAGAAAAGATTTTCTTTGCAGGAAAGAACTGTTTTAAAATTTTCAATTCACTTACTTAGAAATCTATTTGATTTGAGTTTCTTTAGTTTAAATTTGCTCTTTTGCTTACAAAAGGATTTTGCAAAAGAAGAGATATCTTTTGAAGTTGATTTTACATGTAAATTTTTTTCTCAATTATTGAGTTAAAAAGCGGTAATCTTCATCGTAGGACAAAATAGAAGACTCGGTAGACTTTTTTTCAAATAAGCCATCTCAACTAGTTAGAAATTTTGCTCTACACTTTAAAGCTTATCATCGAGTTTCATAAAGTAAATGCTAAAATCACTGTTTTTCCTACAGCTTTTAAAAAATAATCCAATTCATTTAGTTATGCAGATTTTTTTTTTATTTTAATGCATTCTTCATGCACAAAAAGAAACCAATAGAAACTGAAAGAATTTTTTAAATTAATTTTCAGAAACACTTAAGGGACTCTTTCATTAACTTTGTTAGAATTCAAACAAATCCGATTATTTCCTTTACAAATTAAAAGTATTAAATATACATTTATTCTGATAATTTCAAATATTACTTGGAAAAATTCTTGATATAAGAACTTAAAAAGATTTTGGTTTTTGTTATTTCTTCTTAAAATTCTATTTTTATATCTTAACCCGACGTTAGTTACAATCATTGATTGCATGCACTACAACTGTATGGCCTCTTTCTCAAATTCGAAACTTCCACCAATTATTGAAATGCTCGCCATTGTTTCGTTACAATGATGCAATAATGAATTAAGTTGTTTATTTAATATTTTTAATAACTTTTTTGTTCTTAAATTTCATTAATCCAATATTTAATGATGGAATTTTTCAACTGATCACTTGAAACTGATGTATGCTTTTTTTTGAACGAATAATTTCATCATTTCAATTTTTTGATGTATACATTTGGAAACCAATAACTTAAAACTGACTTACGCTTTTTGCATGTTCGATTCAATAAATCCAAAGTTTAATGATTGAATTCATCAACTGATCACTTACAACTGACTGACACCTTTTTGTGTGTACATTTTCCTTAAACTAATTTTTTATAATTGAACTTAATGATTTATAGCTTAAAATTACAAGATAATAAACTGTCACCGTCAATTTGGCTAATTAAAAGTGAATTTTAATTAATTTAATTAACTTCTGGCCTTTGACCGGTATTTTAAAACTAAAATAATGCGACTGAAATAGTGAAAAATTGTTTTATAATATGAGAAGAAAGTTATCAAAATATTTACATGCTAGTTGTAACAAAAATTTGTTGACATTAAAAACTGCATTACTGTTTTTTAATTTTACGACTTCGAAATTATTTTTGGCGTCTTTGTATTATCATGAAATAACCTCAACTCTATGCGGAAAGCGGTTTTTATTTTTGAACAATCGCAGAAAATCAATATGAATTTCTATAATCGAATTTGCAAGTTGTGGAGAATGCAAGATGAATAATAATAATAACAATAATAAATAACATAAATAATAATTTTAATTTTATAAAAGTTAGTTTTATAAATTTAATAGTGAATTAATGTTTTTTAAATAAAAGTTTTCCTTATGTAATTTCAAAATGCAACAATTATCATTACTATAAATAAAACTTTCAGTGGTATAACTATTATCTTAATTCCACTTACCTTAATTTTTCAGTTTTTTTTCAAGAGAAAATTTTTTTCTTGATTTTATGTTTAATTTATCTTTTATGTTTCATTATTGCATGCTTAAATAGAATATAAAAAATGCCAGTAATATTCATTAATGAATGTGAAAAATTGAATGCAAAATACCTGTAATAAAATGCGAATATTGAGACATCTGGCGTTACTTATTAAGCGATGAAATATGAATTATTGCGTAGTGTATATCTATAAGATTTTTTGTGGCTGAATTATTGAAAAATATACCACCAATTTTCCTATAATAAATAAATATGATCACTTAGAATAATAAATAAATGTGTGTTCTATTTGACTCATCTATATTATATATTCTTTGATAATTGTTTATTTTAAGGCGAATATAGAGCTGTTTAAATAACTATAACTCTATGAAAGTTAAAGAAGGAGTAAGAAGACACAGAATAAGGTTTGCTTTTTTCATTACGAAAACTATTCTTTCTGTTTTTGGTTCGTTTCTGAATTTTTAAAACAAAATTTGCGCTCCAATTGCCTTATTTATATGATGAATTCTTTAATAATAGTTAACTGCCATGAAATACATAGCTGAAGAAATAAATTTAATTCTAAGACAAAAAAAGACAAAAAAATAGAAATGATAGAGTCATAAATATATCTTTCATCATGAGTATTAATTAATTTTGTTTTCGCTCGTTTCGAAATTTTATTTCAACAGCAAAATTGTGTTTTTTTTTATCTTTGTGTGTATTATATTCTTTGATAATAGCTTAATGTCAGAGTAATGAAAAAATAGGAAGAAACAAAAGTCATCTGAAAGACAAGAAAAAAATTGAAACTAACTACATAGTCAGTTACATTTCTTTCATAATGAATATTAATTAGTTGTATCTTTTGAAATTTTAATTAATATTATTGATATATATTTCAACTCTTATATACATATCAAAGGACGGACGGACGGATGGACACACACACACACGCGCACACATCAAGAGCCAAATACATCTCAAAATATCATAATAGATATCAAAAGTCCGATATATCTGAAAGGATATATATCAAGTATCAGATATAATTTTACAGGATGAATTTTAATTCATTTTTTTGGTTTTTGAAATTTAACAGAAGCATTTTGTCCTGGCTGATCAGTCTATATAATATATTATTTAATTATAGCTTAGAGTCAGGGATAGACATACCTGCGAAATAGATACATAATAATAAATACTAATTAATTTTGTTTATTTTGATAATTTTGATTGAATAGCAAAACATGTTACTAACGATCCGTCCATGCAATAAATTTTTGATAGCAGTTTAACGTTATGAAAACACACTAATGCCAAAACAATTGCAGTTCAATGGCAGAAACGAGGATAGAGAAAGAAAGACAGAATCAAATATATTTCTTTCACGAAGGCTCCTCTTTCTTTATTCAAGCCCTGATTTTTCGATTGCTTAGCTGGATTGCCAGAGCAACCCAGTCCATTTGTCACAGAAGAAACTTTCTTACCGTTCATTATCGTGACTTAAGGAGAGTGCGTAATCCAGGAAGAAGCGTGTTATTGCTCTCTAAGAATTGGGAGCTTTATGTGGTCTGGGAAGACATTTAGGGGATCAGAGCACGAATGCTCAGCTTGTGGGCGGATTCATTGGCTTGTAATTCCTGATCAATTAAAAACTACTTAAAGGTTTTCGATCTTTTGTATTTCATCGATCATTATTTGAGTAGAAAGCAGAGAAAAGTACTAAAATTGGTTCAGAATGGATTCTCAGGTGGACTCTCGCAAAGCATCCCAGGAGTTAAAAAATCACGTGAGTTTAGTGACCTCATGAATAATGAAGCTATTCCTTTTAGATGAAAGATAATGATTCAGTTTATAATTGTTGATGGATCCTATGTTAAATTTGAAATTTTCATTTTAAAAGTAAATCAGTTAAAAAGTTAGTTGCTTTCCCTTGTTAAAAAGTTTGGAAAACTCTTGAAACTTTTTGTTGACACTTTAGACATTTGTATGTCTAGAAAGAGTAATTGTAATACATTTATATCAAATCGCAAATATAATCGGTCTAAAAGATGCTCAAAATGAATGTTTGTTTTAATTCCTTTTA
Source organism: Argiope aurantia (assembly GCA_026543865.1). Lineage (NCBI taxonomy): Eukaryota > Metazoa > Arthropoda > Arachnida > Araneae > Araneidae > Argiope > Argiope aurantia. Next base: position 1,297,051 of record JAPMOR010043764.1, read on the forward strand.
CATTAACGTGCGCTGCCGGCATCCTTCCTTAGTTGTAGCTCCTCTTCCCCGTTATCTGTACGTACCGCGTTCGAGTCTTGGTTCGGACATGTTTGTTCTTCACTCTAGGATTTATCTGTAAGTTGTGTGAAAGAGCTCATCTGTAGAAAAGGGTTGTGGAAGCGGATGCGAGCGTGTCATTTTCATATGAACTAGAAGTCAGACTTCTGCCTTCGGGAGCTCAAGAGGTCTTTACCCTCAGAGGCTATTGCATCCCTCTTTCAGTCGCAAAGTGGACACGGCATCCTCATCATTAAGGAACGCTTTAGATAGTTTGTATGATGTATGTACAATATCGATGCACTGTTTCTAATTATATGTATAAATTCTAATTATTTGCCATATCAGTCAGTACTTTACATCATCAATAAATAAATATAACACTACACTTTATAAGAAAAAGAAATTTCAAATATTATATGATAAGTAATGCAATTTAAAAAAACATTTCAGAAAGTTTCAAGCTTTCTGTATTTATTCAAAAAAAAGCTCGCTTTCCCCCAAGAAAGTCGAACTTTCCAAATCAAAAAATTATCTAAATAATCTTTGAGGCAAAAGCCCTGTCATGGATAAGTTCGTTTTTATCAGATGTCTGGCATGGATTAGGATTATTCTCGTTGAATCCTGCCGTCTTTCAGATATCCTTACGTTCGTGTGAGGCTTAGAGTGGAATTTGAGCTCAGGTGGTGGTTTTATTGTCCATCTTGGTGTCAAAATCCAAATTCGGCTTCTTCGAGGTGTTATGCGAATCGTTTCAGAATGAGGCGCATATGTCATCTAATCTCTTAAGTATGAATAAAATGATTTAAGCAAGAGAAAGTTTTGTTGCTTAATTTTGTAGAAATAAATAAATAACTTCAAATTTTCGTTAGAAGGCATAAAAAAAATTTGGCATTTTTTTTTGAAAATTTATTGACTTTTACGAGACAAAGAAAAAAGAAAAAAAAGAAAAAAGAAGAAAAGTTCTAACGCCATATTTTATACCTTTAAATATTTATAATAGCGTTGTATTAATTTTTAAAACTATTTCTTTCAAAATACAAAAACGTGGCATGTCAGTTTTTCAAAATTCATTGGTATTGATATGACAAAAGCAAGTAATAATTTCATCATCATTATTTATCTTTTTAAGTCTTATACCAAACACTGTAGTATTTATTTTTGAAATTAAATTTTTCAAAATCCCCCCTTCCCCATTTATTATCAAATTTTGAAAATTTCTTAATTTGGAAACAAGTTGGTGTTATGCGTGACCATTGTAGTTTATCTTTTTAAAAATAATAATATGGTTTTAATTTTTGAAATCAAATCTTGAATAATTTTCTGCTTAATACATAGGTTCAAATATAAGAAATTCGTACAGAAAGTCAGAATCGCATCTGTTATGTTCGCAGTACAGTTTTCAATTACATCTAACCAAAGCTCTGATGATATTGCATAAAATTCCATTAAAATAATATTTTTGATTTTTTTATTTTAAACATGCTAACTTTTTAAATTTCCACAAGTTCTTGAGACAGCCTTTTATCTGTAAAAATGGATAAAATTAATTTTGAAAACCAAATTTTCTGTCACATGCTTGTAGGTCTACATAGACGCACCCTTTCTAATTTTTTGCATTAAATGGACAACTCCTTAATTATTTTTGAGCAATGAAAATTTCTGAAGCTTCTGAATTAATTTTCTAATGCTGTTGAAATAAGCATCTCGTTAATAAAAAAGATAGACTTTCTTAAAAAAAGCATTACCTTACACAAAAAATATTCATTTAAAAGCTGTGACTCAAGTTTCTAATGGAATTCTAATTTACGGAGGCGCTAAAGTAAGATTGAATTTTTAAGGAAATATTTAGATAAAGTAGGAAATATTTTCTACTTATTTTGAAAGCACAGATATCAGAAATATTCAAAAGATATAAGGCGTTTATAGTAATTGAATGGAATTAAATTTCGTCTTTTTAAGCTTTTGGGAAAAGGAAGCAAATATCATTCGATGTAGAAGAATTCAAAATTCTTTCCTGGAAATCTCGAAAACATTTATTTTGAATCACTTAGGAAGCTCACTTCTCAGAAATTTCCCCGAATCTTTTATTATTAGCCAAAAGTATTTTCCTGGAATGTTGATGGTCTTCGTGTCATCAAAAGTAACGCAAAAAGAGATAAATTGAATTTATCTTCATTTGAAACTAAATTTTTGCATTTTTTTCTCCTTCTACTTTTTAAGTGAATGATCTTATCTCTTAGATACTGATTTTTTTTCTCCTAAACCCATGCTCTCTATTGTTTTTATTTCTATTCCCTTTCTTTTAATTAAATTTTCTTTTTAGCTCAGAACTATTGATAATAGTTTTTCTGTAGATTTCTGCGAAATCTCCCCCCCCATTAAATGATTACAGAATTTTTTATCTGCTTAGGGCTTTGTATGAATATTTTCGTAGAAATATAAAATGAAGAGATATTTGCGCTCTGATAGGAGTTTTTTTTTTAGAAATCAAAGAAATGTTTAATTTTCTCTTCATTTTCAATAGAATTATATTTGCATTAGTCCATTAAAATAATTTCTAATTTGACTTCAGACATAGCTCGTATTTTTCTTCCTCTTCCATTAAGCGTTTTCCCACTTTTTTTCTCTTTTAACTAAGTTAAACATATTTTTTCCATTCATACACATAAAAAAGTACCACCCCTGATTTTTCTGTGAAAATTCAATTACGTCTTAATAGATTTTTCTCGGGTTTTGTGTGTTTTATTCGCTCTAAATTGGCTTTATTCTAGAAATATGATTTCATGTAAAAACCGTTCTTAGAATTTTTTGTAATTTCCTTGAAATTTTCATTTAGTTATGGTATTGACAGAATTACAACGAAACTTAGGATCATGATTGGATTAATTATTTAGCTTATATTATATGGCTTATATATACTGATATGAATTTTAGTTTCTGCCTGAATTCTTTTAGTTTGTAATAAACAAGAATTAATTTGTAGAATTGTTTGTATTTTCTCTAAATTTTGCATACAATAATGGCATTGACAGAAATAAAATCTGAAGTCACTGTTTTCTATAAATTTATTTTTAGTCTTTCAAACATGTACAACATAATTATAGCAGAATGTTTTCATTAATAAATAAAAAAATAATTAAAAGGGGTTCAAAAATAAATTGAATTTTTTGTTTCTAATTTTTTTTGTTTGTTTCATCTGAACATCAGTGTCGAATTAGTATCATCAAAGAGGTATCAAATGCCTTTGTATCAGTAATATACTACAATCAACGGCTGATTAACAATGCTGATCAATGTTTAAAATCTGATTTACAGTTCATTGGAGAATTTATCAACATCTCAACTGACAGGATTGAAGAATTCGAATAAAGAAAAATTGGATAAAAGAAAAAAACAATGTCTTTAAAAAATAGAGTATATTTTACTGATTAACAATATTAGTAAGTTCCTACTTAATAAATAATCAGAAAGTAGCTTTAATAAATTAAGTAATAATAATCATTAAAATTTTAATAATTTAAAAATAACTTCATTAAATAAATAAGTAATTTTAACAATCCAGTAATATATAGTACTTTGAATACGGCAATTGTACAATAGAAGCAAATAAATATTTTACAGAATAAGCAACACATTTCATAATTAACATGTTTTAAAATAAGCTTTTAAATAAGTGAGATGTCTTTTGTTGCTTCTTTTGGCTAGACGTATATGCAGCAATATAATTTTCAAGTGAATTAAGTGTTAAAACTTATTCACTTACAATCCAGGTAGAACACAGGCTTATTTAATTTGCGAAAATAATTTTTTTTTGTTTTACTTTTGTTTTAGGCAAAAAAAAAATCAAATTATAAATATTATTTTAAGATTATTTTATTTTATTAAAACTTCTTTCTGTTTATTTATTAATTTGCGCAGGCATTAATAATTAAGATATTTTTTATTAAAATTTTTAAACAGAACAAAAACTTTACCTCATTTTTTTATAGAAATTGTCGGATTTTTTTATACCCAGTTTTTTAATCCTAAATAAAAAGGAACCTAATAAAATTTATTATTATAGACGAATTCGAAATACTTTATTTGACGAGTTCTACTATATTTATTTGTCTAATGACAAATTAAGAGCGCTTATAAAATAACTAAATTATCACCCATATAAAAACTTTTAATGCACTTATTGCATTTTAAAATGTATTACATTTATTTAAAAGTGCTATGTTATAATCTATTGATAAATTTATTCATTAAATAATGGGAATTCTCTTTCTTTCAGCAATTGTTTCCGTTTATCATTTTTTACTAAAACTAGTCATTTATTCTAAGAATTTTTGGTAATTACGTCAAGAAAATATTCAGAGAAAATAATTTAATGATACCTTATTTACAAATAACCTGTTTAAATTAATCATTTTATTTTTTAAAATCCTCTGAAGCAGTGATTCCTTTTTGTTACGAGCGCGTAGCCTTTCTTTTGTTATTCATTTGTTATAGCACTGTTCTATCTCTTCTTAGCACTGTTATAGCATTGAAGCTCTTTTATGGCTTTCCAATAAGTAAAAGTTAATTTAAAAGGTTTCCCTTTCAACCTTTATAAAAGATTGTCTTGTAATTGAAGTTATTTTTCCCTTCTGCTCCAGAGACTCGATTTCTTTGAAATAAGAGCTTACAGCTTTAGAGAGAACTTTATAAAATGGTGGCGATTGTTTCCATGTGGTCAGAGAAGAAAAGATTTGTTCGAAAACTGATTTCTTTTATCGATGTACTTTTATTTTTTGCTCTTTTAAGCTTTGATGTTGGTCTGACTGACCCAAGGACTGACTTTCATTTTCCTTGTTTACTTGGGTTTTAAAAATTAAAAAGAGTTTCAGAACTACATTCTTTCAGCAACTTTATTTGCATAAATGGCGTGAAGTGTTTACTTATGAGTATAATTTTCAAGCAACCTCATTTCACTTGACTTGGTCCATATTTGTAAAGATGGAATTTTGCAAACGATTTTTTTTAATTTCCTGATTTACTAATATTTTGAAATTTTGTGCACTTTTCTATGTATTCGATGACCGTATTTTATTTTAATATTTTTTTCAACATAATAATCAGTAAATCTATTGATTTAGTTAAATTCTGATTTGAGAAAAAAAATCTGATTTCAATATTTTTTTTAATATAGGGAATATAAATGAAATACTAAAAAGTAGAAAATAATGAAAATAGAAAAAAAAAACTTTTTAGTGCATATTTATAAGTGTATTTTTAAAAACTAATTTTATTAAATTTATTTACACCGATGCTTAATCTTCTTATTTTTCAACTGATTTCAAGATCCCTATTTTAATATAATTGTTAAAAATTAAATACTAAAAAATAACGAAAATAGGAAAAAATGGTTTTTAGTGCACATTCATAGGAACATGTTAAATAACTTATTAAATTTATTTTTAAAGATGCTTAAACTTCAATACAATTAAGAGTTATTTTCGACTGAGTTGAAAATTTACTTTTAGTGCTTTCAAATTTGGTGATGTATTATTCACCGAAATTTCAAGCGCGTTTTCATTTACTTTTGAATTGCTTTTTAATTTTTCTTTCGTATGCCTTGTTTTTCTTTGTTTCGTTGCTGGAAGGTAGAAAGACATTTATACCGAAATTTTTCTGTAAAGTAAAAGCAGTCCTGTATAGATTCAGAACTGGCAGCATCCTATCCTAACTCAAATTATATGGAGCTGCAATACCTGCGAACATAATTCTTATTTCAAAAGTCAATGGATTTTTATTAGAAACCCATTGAAATTGTAATCTTCCCTGTGATCTGAACGTCCAGGGTTCGAATCCCGGTTCGGGCATGGTTGTTCTTCATCTGTGTTCTATCTGTGGGGTGTGTGAATGTGCCCCTCTGTAAAAAGGGTTGTGCAAGAGAATGTGTTAGTTTCATCTTCATATGAGCTAGAAGTCAGACTTCTGCCCTCGGGTGCTCAGGGGTCTTTACTCTCAGAAGCTACTGCACCCTCTTTCTGTGGTAACGCGGACACGACATCATCATCATTGAAATTGTGGCTTATGTTCGAAGAGAATATTGTAATTTATCCTAATTTTTTTGAACAAAGATCATATAAACGTAACATTATAGCTGGTAGATCTAAATCACCACTATAATCCCATTGACAATTATTTCTCTGGTTCCACCCTTCGTATTTTTTTTTTTACAGGAAAATGACAATAGCTGTGACGACGATGAAAGAACTCGTAATTAGATAGGATATACATACATCCATTCTTTTAGTATCTTACAGCTATTAAAATAAATGAATTACTATTTTCATCTTTTGATTTTTACAAATGTCTGTATGATAGATTTACAATATTATTTATAATAGACATAATTCTGAGATTTAAAAGAAGAAATCTAATATGAAGGTAGAAATTTGACTAAGTTTAGAATATTGGAATAAGTTGCCATCAGAGATATCTATCAGGGGAGCTTGAATGGTTTCACTTAGAGGAAAACTAGGAAATTCTCCCACTACCTGATCGACCTCAGCTGGTAATTCATTGCTATAGCGAATTCATGTTTCTTAGCCATGAAATGCTTTAATTCACTTGCGTACATTATTTTATTTTACTGAATACCAGCATATGTCATAAATTGGAAAGGACCAGGCTAGCCTGGCAGCTAAATAACTAATTGTATATTTTTTAAAGATGCAGCTGACCCTACATAAAATCTTAAAAAACGCACGAAATTGTTTTTTTTGACAAACTGTAAGCTATAAAAATTTTTTCAATATAAATTAAATTACATGAAATTAAATTTGATCTACAGTTTGGAGCCTTATAGAGTAAATGTAAAGGCGGCACTGTTCTAGTGTGCCAGTAAATTTGATTTACGAGAATCACACTTTGAGATGCATACCCACTCTACATATCCACTCTATGATTGTGTCATATATTTTACCCCATCATGATAGGATGAGCTTTATTTTTAAATTTCTAAGAGCTACATTACTTTCCTGAATTTTCAGTTACACAATTTTCAATGATCAGTAACATCCCAGATGTTATAATTTTCCAATTTTAAAAAGAATATAATTTTATCCTCTTACCTTAGTGCTGTATTGGTTGATTCCAGATTTATATGATTGGAACCGTCCTGGTATGGTCCTATATATGTATATATATATATATATATATATATATATA
>JAPMOR010043764.1:1311538-1323823 GCA_026543865.1 Argiope aurantia
AATATGTGCAGTAGTTTCGAAAATATGAGTTTTTAAAATTGGGTCCATCATTTGTACTCACCCTGTATTTATCCTATATTTTTTATCTCAGATTTTCTATTATTTCGGTTATTCCATATTTAAATGCAGCGAAATTTTCTCTTTCCATTTTATCATTTATATTTTGCAGCTCAGTTTGTACACTCGCTAAGAGAGAATCAGAACAGCGTTTTTAAGAAATAAAAATGCTATGCTTTAAACTTTCATATAATGAATATCTATTTATGAATAGAAGTTTGTGACTGAGATAAAGTTGGCTGTTACGATTCCAGATCAACAGCGTATAAGTCATAATTCAGCGAGATTCTATCCAAAAGGAAACAATAACATCAAAACGTTGAAGAGAAAACTCGCCAGTCCCTTTGTATTGACATTGAGTAATGTTAAATTCCATCTTGTATATCTACATTTTTCAAGAATGTTATGTCATACAGTCGCCGTTTTATGATCGGTAGAGTGAAACCAATATTTTATATTTAGTTTCTTGCAGATCAAAAACGGATTTTCATAAGTCATTAGCTATACCGGCAATGGTAGACACGTTTTAGAGATGGTATATATAGAGAGAAGAGAAATATTTTAAGAAGGAAAGTCTTCTTGAAGATAACTTTGATAATTATTGATTTATTTTAAAATTTGGGTTTCTATTTGTACAAACTAAGTATTTTAAAATTATTTTCGAATGATATGAGCACATTAAAAATTATCGAAATAGTTTTTAAAAAGTGGAATTAAAGGCAAACTTAGTATAAAAATTTATTTTTATAAAAAATGCCTATATCACATAGATAACATTTAACTGCGATTCAAAGACTTCAAAACGGGATATTTTTCACATTTTAAAACGGTATTGAATCTTTTTGTAAATCAGAAATAGAAAAAGTTTATTTCTTTAGGCATGCCCCTACAAAGGTGTGCTGAAAATCTCAGAAATTTTATTTCAGTTAATATATATTTTAATTTTAATAAAAGTTTTGGAATTATCTTTATCATAATCATTATGGCTCAATTTTTTCATTGAATAGCTTTTAGTGCTTCACGTGTTTACAATTTTTTGAGGTATCCAAAATTTTGTTGAAAAAATTCTACTTTTTAGCTCATTAATAAAAGAGTATTTTTAAAATCATTTTTATTTTTTACATTTCCTATTTTTAGTCTTTAATGTATTTTATAATTTCTCATTAAAAAATTATGGAATGTTGTTATCAATTTTTATATCAATCTCAATACCAGATGGTACTAATATTTCCCAAAATGTAACTAATAATAATCGATTAAATGAATATACAGTATTTAATATAATAATTTATATTCATTTAATTTTAACTGGAAATATTAAAATATAGTAATGACACTAGGAAATTTCAGAACTTTAATTTATCAAAAAGTGAGTGAAATGCCGATTGCAAGATTTCAGTTTGATAAGTTTGCTTATAGTTCAGTTTATAAGTTAAATAAAAACTTCCAAATACCAACGGAATTACTGCTGTTCATTATCTCATGTTACTTTTAAAAGGTAAAGGTTAATGGAGTGATCTGAAACGATTCCGATAGTTAATTATATATGAAAATCCAGTCAATATGCTCGTAAATGAAATTCGATTACCAATAACAACAACCAAAAATGCCTAGAAAACTTTCTTAAAATTCTGTCATGGAAATTTAATTACAAATTAAATCGATGTGATCATAAAAGTAGCAAGCTGCATCCTCTTTTAAGACTCAAAGCTTAACAACTTTCAATTCTTAACCACTAACTTTTTATTTTGGTCATTTTATTTTCCTTTCACTGGTTTATTTCCTTGCAGCTAAATAATTCATTGACAAGCTAGAAATTTGAGAATCGTTTATTCAATAGAAACCCCAAGGGAAAAATCAATTTGCAAAAGATACAAGGTCTCTTTAAGGCAATTTTTGGAAACTTAATAATGGGATGTGAAATAAAAGACAACATTAATGCAATTAAGGGGAAAACATGTTTCATAATTCATGGGGAGTTGCGTGAAGCCAAATAAAAATTGGATCCCTGGGGCTACTTGTCAGCGTTATATATGGTAATATAACGCATGAGTGATTATTAAAGAAAAAAAAACCCAGAATTTTAAGCACTTCGTATATTGATAATGTATACTATTTATCTTATCTTTTAATTTCATAAACATAAAATTTATCTTTTTAGAAAATTTTCCTTTTTTCATAGTTTTATTCAATTTTATTTATTTGGTGTTAAAGAACATTGAATTTTGTTATCGATTTTCACTTATTTTTCTGAAGTGCTACAGTGCTGAAATTTTGTAACGCTAATGTGTGTTAAGTTTGAGGTTAAGAAAATCAAATAAGGATACTTGTTTTTAGCGGATGATAGATATTATTTTATTAACTAAAGTGGGTATTATTATGCAAGGTGCAACGTGTTATGTTTACCCGACAATAGTCGATTGTAGAAATGTATCTCTAATTACAAAAATCTTTAAATTGAGGTAATCATTCATGCTTTGTCATTTTTGAAAGGAAATAAACTTTATTTACCCGATAATCGTCGATCGTAGAAATGTATCTAAAGTTGCAAAAATCTTTTAAATGAGGTAAGCAATCATACTTTGTTACATTTGAAAGGAAATAAACTTTATTTATCCGATAACTGTCAATCGTAGAAATGTATCTACAATTACAAAAATCTTTTAAATGAGGTAAGCTTTCATGCTTTGTTATTTTTGAAAGAAAATAAACCTTATTTACCCGATAATCGCCGATTGTAGAAATGTATCTTACATTACAAAAATCTTTTTAATGATATAAGCATTCATGCTTTGTTACTTTTGAAAGAAAACAAACTTTATAAAAATTACGAAATTCTAACTTTTTATACACACAGTGTTCCCTATAGTTGTATTTAGTAAAAGATTACACGTATTTTAACAAATGAAATCGTAAAAAGTTTTATTTTTGTAGATTAAAAATTGACAGCTATCTTTATGAGAGTGTTATACTGAAATCGATTTATATAAGTTGAATATATTAAATTAAATATAATCGATACCCTGAATATAAAAAAAATTAGCACAAAAATGGATAAATGGGATTGAAATACAAATGGCTTGCAGGGCTATAATCGGGATTATAAAAATTAGAATAGTACCTCAGCCACATGTTCAAAGTGACACGTACTGCCGTTAATTCAAATTTTAAGACGAAATAACGCTTAATTTTCTTCCTACATAAGACGAATTTTCTGTGTTATATATAGAATACATATAAACTTTAACTAAATATAATTATAGAGAGCACACCAGTAAATAAACCCTTGATTTTCATTATTTTTATTATTTTTATAAAGTTATTATCATTATTTTTTACCTTTAAAAATACTATAACATGAATGCTGAACTTAATCGGAAAAGACTTCATAACATGTAGTATATGTCTACGACAGATGATTGTGAAAATAAAGACCAGGTAAAAATAACACGTCGCACTCTGTATATAGAAATTTCCAATAAATCCTCATTTTTTTATGTGTAACAAATACCCAGCATTAACATTTTAATGATAAAAATAATAATAAAAAATTCACATCTTTTGAATGGAGGATACTTTCTTATTTTTGTCGTTGTTACATTTTCTGGTACTGATTATTTTTCAAAAAATTTAATTGAAATTGAATATGAACAATTTTCAATTCAATATATATTTCAATATATTTATTTTGTCGTTAATACATTCTATATGAACTAATCCCTTATTTTGAAAAAAAAGATATTAAGAAGAAAATTGAAAAGATAATTAAAAATTTATATAGATCTTTTCTCGTCTCTTATCCTTCTCTTCGCCTACTTTTTTGGCCGAAAGCTAAAAGTAATTTGATTATTTTCAGAAACATTTCCAAAAGAAATATATACAAATCTCAGTTCTAGATAATTGATTTTCAAAAATTTCTACGCTATCATGTTTTCTTACTTTTAATCTCTTCGCCTACTGCTTTTGAAATCTGATTGGTTTCCCTTTTAAATAAATATATAATAAACATTTTAAAACGAAGCAACATATAGTCGGAAAATGTAATCAACATTTTCTAAAACATTGATTAATAAGAAATATCTTCTTTACTTGAATATTAGATGGCTATAAATTTATCAACCCAATGCTATGATTATCCTTTCATCTAGTGCTTTTATCAACTAATTTTTAAAAAAAATAAGCATAATTCATATGAAAAAAAATTGATTTCTTGCTTTGAAATAGTGAAGTTAACTAACAGACCTGAATAAAATTATTTTTTTGCTAAATATTGTTTAATTGTTTTTACAATATTTAATCAGTCATTCGAAAGCTGCTAGGAATATTTTATAGTTCATCAGATTATAAAGACAGAATTTGGAGTTAGTGTTCCAATCTCGAAATCAAAAATTATACCGCATATCATTGAGGAAAAATAGTCAGCTATAAAACATAAATGAGAAGAACAGAAAGCACAAAGCGCGCATTTGTGAGCTCAAAATTTCCAAATCTGCACCTTTACAATAGCAGAAGTATGGAGCACTTACATACGACAAGACTCGTTTATCTTTTTTTCCATCTCCAAGTAAATCCTCTTTGCAGTTACTGAACAGAATATATGGCCGATCACTTAGTAATTGCTCATATCATATCTGTAAGGAATGTTAGTAGGATAATATCTAAGTGATTTACGATAATGTTGTACCATGCTTAACCTCTCTCTGAATCCTTCATCAGTAAGGTCAGCATAGATGTGAGGTTGGTATGTATGAGAATCTAATTCATTTAAGATTTATCAAATGCGTTTTTGAGAGGTTTGCATTCTACAGAAGTCATTACAATCACGTGAAAATTATGACCAAATAAATGAGCCTTTCAGACAATTCATTTATATCATTAATGTGTGAAAAGCAGTTTTTTCTCGTACTGAGCAGATGATACACTATAAATGCGTAATTTACTTTATTCTTGTATCTCTTATCATTCTCGAATATGTGCATTTACTCCATATTTTGTTGCTTGGCAACGCTGGAAGTGGTTTCATCGTATAATGGATATTCATTTTGTGATATTTACATATCATTTTTATGATAATAGCTGTTGCTTTTCTGTAGTTACCGCAACCACAGGTGAGTCACACTGGCCTGCCTAAGAAAACTGGTAAGCTAAATGATAGTTGTCCTGGTAGCACTGAAGTAAGAACTAAGAATGAGTCTTACTGGTTATCACCAACCACGGTACAATCCCTTCAATAGAAAGAATGGCTCGTTTTTAAAGTGGAGGTAACTTGATTCCACAACATTCCAGTACTTCCAGTATACATAGGTTATCACCGGTAGGGGTTATTCATTCGTAAAATTAAGGATTTTAGAATTTTAGTAAGCACATTGCATACTATGTGTTAACGTGTATACGTAACATATATGTATTTAAAAAATTGGCAAAACTAAAAAACTTGTCCCGTATTTCGAAGGACTGGTTTGATTTCGCCAATTTTCATTTTATATGAAACTCATGATCTCTAAATAGTACTTTCTTTTGTTATTATAAGATAAAATTCTTCCAAGTTCATCGACATGACAAATTAATACTATTACTATGGTGGCCGAAATTCTGCTAGGTGTAGGTAGCTAGTTTTTTTAAGTGAAAATAAATCTGTAATTTTTTTTCTGACGTTCAATAATTTCCTTTGAGAATCATTTGTTTTAGTAGAGAATCTAATTAAATGTATAAAAAAATGTTTAATAAGTAAATCAATAAAGGTAATAAGAACTGGAATTCAAAAACATATTATACATTTTTAAAGTCGATGAAAATGATTAATTAAATTAGCAAAATTCTAATTTTTAAGATTGTTTGTATAATTTCCGCAATATAACTTTTAAACGATCATTTAAGCTTAGCAAAATATCTCTCTAAATAATAGAGAATCTATAAAAAATGTGTAATAACTAAATAAATAAATATAATCAGGACTTCAAATTAGAAGCCTATTATACATTTTTAAAACTGATGAAAATGATTAATTAAAATATTCTAATTTTTAAGATTGTTTGTATAATTTCTGCAATATAACTTTTAAATTATCATTTAGGCTTATTGAAATATCTTGCGAAATAATAATGAGAAATCAATAAATTATAGATATTTATTCAAGAATAATCTTTAAAATGCATCAAAAAACAGAAATCCATTACATTCCACAATTTTCTTAAAATCTTATTAATTTGTTGATCTTTAACAAGACACATTAATATTTCTGTAATAGGAGCATTATAAATAACATAATCTGCTTAATTTCTTGAAAGGAAATTGTGTTTTGTAAACAGCCTTTGTTAATACTTTATTGGCTTAAACATCCTACTATTTAAAAGCTTGAAGATAACAAGCGTCGTTGCTAAACTGTTTTTATTCTATAATGCTTACGTTTCAGTTCCATCAATTTATAAAGCCTTATATTTATAAGCATGAAAATCGATCTTCTTTTGGAAATTTCAGGATTTTGAGCGAACATTTCACGAACCTTGAACTCTTATAATATGAGTTTTCTCTTCTTTTTTTATATTATTTTACAAACAACAATTTTAACTTTCACTGAAAGTTGAAACTTTTATAAATAATTTAATTTATATCATAATCAATATTTTCATTTTGTGAATACTTGATTATCATTAAATATGATTCTATGAGTTGAATCAATCTAATCATGTAATGTTTTTTGATATTGTAAGTGTTATTTTTCAGCGTATAATCAATTTCAGGTACTTTATATGATCGAATCTTTAGTGAAGGTATCTTTAATCGTAAGTGTCTTTTACTCAAAGTTACAATTTTAATAAAGAGTTTAATTGATATCATACTCAATATTTTAATTTTGCGAAGATATGATTATCATTGAATAAGTTTCCTTTAGTTAAATTAATCTAATCATGTAATTTTTTTATATTATAAGTATTATTTTTCAGCGTATAATCAATTTCTGGTACTTTATGTGATTGTCTTTGTAAAGTAAAGGTCTTTTGTAAAGTTTCTTTAATCATAAGAGCCTTTTACTTAAATATATTTTATGATTAAGTCTTACTGTAATTCATATCCTATATTATGTCCTGTTATCATATCATTTATTTAGCCCACAGTTTGATATAGTTCTGCTATGCGTGGTCAAACTATTTATAAAATTTCATACATCGAGCTTATTATGTTCGAATTATAGTACACATATAATCACAGAATATCAAAAATATATATATATATATTTTCTGTTGACGATTGTTGTCCAAAATTTGGCTGATATCTTTAATTTTGATAATGAAACAAAATTTCAAATTTCATTAATCTAGCTTGTTTTGTATTTTAATTATGTATTTAATAAACAGTCGGAATTCCAAAAAGAAATTTTCGGACACAGGAAATTATCCAACATGATTCTTCGAAATCTGGAGAATAATTCTTTTAATAATTATTATATTTTCTCTTTGTATCACTTCGCATATCAGAATGTAACCAGTTGAAGTAATTTCACCAAATATTTCTTCCATATTCTCTAATAAACGTGTTATTTCCTCTCCCCTTCGCATAAAATCTTGAACTCTATGCAAGACCCTAAACGCTACGAGTGCTGAGATATTTATTCTTAGAGTTCCTGACATGAGCGTATTGTGCTTCGCAGTATAGGGAAGAAAAACTGATTTGCCTTTTGGAAGCTTCCTTGTCTGCAGATTAAAACCAAAATTTGATAGAAAATTACAATTTCGATTACAAGATCACTTACCAAATTTCAGTAATTTAACTTGTTGTATTTTTGAGTTATTGAGATTATGCGTATTGGAATATGCAGATCAGCTGACGGTGAAGCCATTGAAGTATTTAGTATAAATTCGACACGTAAATACATTTTTTGTAACAAGATAGCATATTTTACTTGTTATATTTTTGAATTATCGCATTTATATATATATGAAATTACAGACAGACAAATAATCAACTCTTTGATGTATTTAGTTTAAAATCTGATACGCATCTACATTCTAGATACTAAAAATTTAACTAAATTTTATTCATCTGGCTCTTTTCTTTTTGTAATTATCAAGAGAGACTAATTACTCGTAATAGATTTCGTTTAAAATTCGAAAGAAATCTACAAATCTGAAGTAAAAACCACGTATCAAGTTTCATGTGTCTAGCTTAAAGTGTGTTTGTTTTATAGTGTTCACAGACATACTAGCATAATTCCAAAAATATGAATCTGAGATTCAAAGGATGGTTGAAATGCAGAGATTTGTTAAAATCTCGAATTGAAATTTTTAGACGATTACAATTTTTTTTTTTGCATATTTGTATGAGAAAGTAAAAAAACACAAAGAAATTGAAGAATTAAAGAAACGAAAATACGATGTTTCTTAACATTTTTAAAGGCAATTTCAAACTTCCAAAACTAGCACAGAAAACACTAAAGACCTTTTTTCAAGCGACAGATATTAATTGATTTTTTTACTCGAGGAAACAAATCGTCTATTTTATTTCCAGCTGATTACCTAGAATTCACTCAGCAATTTTAGTCACTGTAAGTAAAGTAATTTTAAAAGACCCCAAAAGTTATCTCGGAAAAACTCCATATGCAACAGTTCAGCTTCATTAAGCCAGAATTGCCTTGAAGCTTAACTTCTTCCGTTTAAAGCAGTTTGTGCTGAGTGAGAAAAATTTTGCAGGGAAGTAAGCTTTATTAAACTTGTTAACGAGGTTCAGGAACACAGCTTTCATCCATTTTCTATTTTAAAAGTTCCGTGTAAGATCTTTTATAAAAATATTTTTCATTCTGCCGTCATCAAAATAAAATTGCAATTTATATATTTGTTTTTCACTGAATCATATGCTTCATGTTTGTGTGTAAAGAAAAATGTCACGATGTAATTTGTTTTGAAAGCTTGGTTCATTAATTTTATGGTTGATATAAGTATTTAAATTACTTCCTTGGTCAAAAATAGTTTAAAATAAGTGTAGAAATTTGTCAACCTGAAGTAGTTGGTTTGTGTGTCGTTCATTTTTTTCTGGTATGAAATTGGAAAATTGTAATTTATTACAACTCATTTTTATCAAACTATTTCATTAAGATTTTTTTGTACTGTTTCAGAAGCATTGGTAAATCTGAGAAATAGAATATACTGGTAGGAAAATTCTGAAAAATGCTGTATGCATTTTCAACAACTCATTCGCATGGCCGTTTTTTAAACTGCTTTTATTGTAATATAATTCATATGAATGAAAACTATTGTAATTGATATGAATTGAAAAATTGATTGAATTGAAAATATTAAAGCAATTGATACATGAGCACTTTACTATTTTTTGGAAATTTGAAAAATTACCTGTGGGAAGTCTCCTGAAACATTCACCCATACTCTTTTAAATCCCTGTTCCCAATGCGTGGTTCCCTGTTCTCAAGCTCATATGTCCATAAATCTGACGGAGAAAACTCGTCGTGGGAAAGCTCCCACTTGTTCCTATCTTTATATGTGCGAGGGGGAAGAAGGTTTCCAGCAAGTTGTCGGTAAAATGTTCCAGCATCAAAGATCAGTGGAATGACAGCAAATCTAATTCTTTTTTAACTTTGCGATTTTAATTAGTTGATTATGGAATGAAATAATTTAATAATTATTTACACGGGGTGTAATGTAGCACGCCTCCACGTGGTGCTCCCTGATTAACTCTAAATCTGCTATGCCTATTTCCGTGTGTCTCTGACATTTTACTGAGAATTTTTGCAAGTTGTTAAAAGTTTTGAGACTTCTTCAGTGGAATGCTGGCGGCCTCTCACATGTACTGTAAAGTTCAGAAATATTGTAAGGCTAGAAATTTAATGGCGTCATAGCCAATCTTCTGGGCATTTGTAATAAATAAATAAATTATTTACACAATTTTTTAAAGAAAGACAAATATTTCCTCTTTTTATACTTTCAATCATTTGTGCATTGCAAATGAATTTTCTGTCAGCTACAATTCTGATTGTATCATCAATGATATCATTAACTTCCTAAAGGGTGTATAAACTGCATTTAAAAATTCTTTCATATAATATCCAAAAAGGAAGAGAAAAAAATTCATTGTTAAGATGTAACCTGTCTTATTTTTAATTGTTTTGGTTCTAATACAATTTGAAATTTTAATTCACATTTTTAATATATTAATAAAATTAATTTATTGCGGGCGTATTTCGAAACTAATTATAAATTAGTTAAACTTAATGTATTATTTAAATTGAATTCATATATGCAGACATGGTTTCCGACACTAAAAAAAATCAGGAGTGATGTTATTTTTTTATTTTTTTATTTCGGAAACGGATGCAGAAAATGCACAAAAAGAGCTCCTCCACATTTAATTCGAGCTTTCAGATTATGCCGAATATTTAAAATTGACAAGTCTTTTTATCTCAAAATGGTGAGTAATCACAATACATATCGACAAAATTTATCTCTTGAAAATGTAATATTTGCTACTTCAACATTAATCACTTCCAATTTAATTTCTTCATCGACATGCTAGTTTTTTTCCAAAGGGAACCATAATTTTTCTGACCATTACAGAATAATTAATAACACTTTTTCAAATAATGCTTATTTTTCAAATTCCTGTTTTAATATTTATAATGCAAATCGCGGAAAACTGCATGTTATTTCGCCTTTTTATTCAGAATCCTTTAACAGATAATTTAATGCATTGAAGTTGATATTCATAAAGGAAGACTGGAAATTTTATATGATATAAACAAATGATCTAAAATCCTCCATCGGGGCTCTCACATTATGTGGAATGTATAAAAGTTTTAAAAGTTTCTTCATAAAGTGGTAATCAACTTCTTAATTACCATATTCACAAAAATTGTAACTTGAAAATATATCATTTGCATTAGTCATTTTCAATTTAATTTCTTTTCTATTGTCTTAGTTTTCTATTTACAAGAAGACTGGTTCTTTTCTGGTTGTTAGTAGAAAGATTGCTTATTTTTTAAACGTTTAACTTAATAGTTAGATACAAATTGTCGAAAATTGCATATTATTCGGCAATTATTTTTAACTCTGTTGTATTAGAGGAAGAAGTATGACATCGTTCTTGTTCTAAGGATATATTATACAATGCGATATCCTCAGAAATTTTTCATTTTCTCTATACATTGAATGCATTGAAATGAAGTACATATCGACTTCAGCCCTGGCATCATCTTCAATATGTTGCATTATCTGTAAAACTGTTTTCCTTATTTTGAAACTTCATTGCAAATTGCTTATGCATTATTACATCTGAGTGCTTATTGCAGTTGCGTTTCTTTAATATCGATTTCTTGCTTGTGTCTTTAGTGTTCAATTTTGATAGTGCTGTATCATTGTGTTTCGTAATTTCTTGTGGAATAATGTGTAATTCGATATCGACCTTATTAGACTGAGTTCATTTCCTCCACATACTGAATGCATTGAAATAAAATACAAATCGACTTTAGCCCTGGTAGTTACATTATCTGTAAAACTGTCTTCCTTATTTGGAAACGGAGTAAGCAGGGAAGCTATATTACAGAGCAGCATTATTATATCTCTGAGTGCTTATTGCAGTTGCGTATATTTAATATCGATTTGCTGCTTGCGTCTTTGGTGCTAATTTTTGCTAGTGCTATCTTATTGTGCATTTTTGCTGTGTTTCGCTACCTATGTTTCACGTTTTCCTGTGGAATAACTTGTCGTAATTCGATATCAACCTTGTTAGACTTTTCTCCGCACACTTACCGAACGGATTTCCCTTAACAATATATAATTACATTGTGAAAATAAAGATAGAATAAATAGAATATTTCAAAAAAAAATTATTAGATTTTCTTTATCAATCTGAAGCCTTTCAATCTTTACATTTTTTCGCACGAAGAAAGAATTGTGCAATTAATTCAGTTAAACCAAATGTAGCATCTTATTTAGAAATCTTATCAAAAGCATAAGTATGTTTACAAGTTGGACGACTAATGTTTCCAAATTCATCAGAAAGGTGCTTAAATTTTTTAAACATTTAAAAAACATTTTAATTATAAAATAATATACCTTCAACTATTTTCAAAACTGTTCTTATCATTGTATCGTTAATTTTATCTTCAAAATCACGTAAAAGTTAATTTTATGCATTGAAGTTCAATCGCATTCAAATGAACATAAATGATGAGAGTTTGAATTAAATGATGTTGCTTTTTTTAAAGAACGCTTGAATTAAATG
>JAPMOR010043764.1:1323833-1333970 GCA_026543865.1 Argiope aurantia
ATGTTGCTTTTTTTACGAACGCTTGAATTAAATTATATCGCTTTTTTATGAAAGCTTGAATTAAATGATGTTGCTTTTTTTAGTAGTCAGTGCCAGATTGGATATTTGCAATGTTATCAACAATTGATCAGAATTAAAGTCTTATAGAATAATGCTACAAATCGAAATTTATTTGAAAGGGAAACTCCATACGAACTATTATCATTAAAAAAACTTGCATCTTAATAGAATTAATAAAACACACACACACACGAGCACACACACACACATTTTCCTTTGCAATCGCATTACTTTCTAAGATTTTTGATCAAATATAATATATCATGAAATGCCATTTTAAAAGATTTTTTTTTGTTTTCGATTTCCGACAATTGTGAGAATGAAGCAATAGTAGACAAAATCGACAATGCTTCGATATATTTACATTTTAAATGAAAATGCAAAGCCATGATAAATTCAGATCAAAACTTTAAAAAAAATGTAAGATCTATTCATATTGACATGCCTATTATACTAAGAAAAAGAAACAATATTAGAAGTGAATGAAGTTAAAAGCCGTCATTTTTTTTGTTTATAGAAAAAATAGAGAAAATATTGAAAGAAAAGAAATGCCATTTTAAAAGATTTTACTGAGTTTCTTAGCTCGAGTACCAACAACTGCGGGAGTAAAGCAATTGTTCCAAAAATTGGAAGCTGCATGCTGCTTGCAACAGATTTCGAACTCGAAAACTCTGCAGGGCAAGAACAGCTTGGGACAAATAAAGCGTCAACAGTTGTATGCTTCATTGACAAAGAGCAAATCAATATCCACGATGCACTATTTGACTTCCCTTCCGATATTTTTATGGGTAGAAGACCACGGTAAAAAGGGAGAAATGTGCTGAAAACAGCTCTTCAGTAAAATATCAAAATAAAATAATCGTTATTTCGTAGGATCTAACTCAATTTCCTACTGAAAAAACAAAGATACCGTTGAATTCAATTTTTGGAACTTAATTTGCATTACGAGAGCAAGGTAATTAATATAAAAACATTTTAGAAGTACATGAGCGTGGATGTAAGAATTCTATTTAAAAATGAAACAATTTTGTATTAAAAAGAAATTATTATGATGACCAATATTGCTCTATTACAACAAAAATATTAGTTATCGATGGAATTTTAATTTTCATAAAAACATACAAATCACCTTTTATGTATGAATAATTTTCTTCTGAGAGTTTTCTATAGAAGAGAAAAAGTTCTTTTATATCGAAGCAGTGGGAATTCCACGTCGTTATCAGGATTTTCATTATTATAAAATTGTGTTAAATTTCGTTTTACTTTCAGTTCACAGATGTTTAAGAAATATTATTTATATTCTTATTTACGTATGTCTGATTCTTTTCATTCCAATAATTATTTTATGGTCTTGCAATCTACATTTTGTTTTTCATCTGCATTGCGAGAATCATAATTTTTTGATATGCTCTTTAATTTCCATTTTTTACAAAAAAAAATCAAACTTTCTGAAGCAACCATAATTTTCTTTTTTCATAAAATTAACCTTTAAAGTTCTGTCTATTCATTATAATAAAATTATTTGATTTGAATGAAAATGCGAAAAGTTTGTTGAAAGAACTTGTTTTTTATACTTCAAAATCTGTGCAATAACTAATAAAAATATAGGCCTTTATTTAGCTTAATTTGAATTTATGCGAAATAATTTATTTAATTAATCAATTCAGATATAAGATTTTCAAAGAAGTTCTAGTTTCTCAAGTCTAATGGAATATTTCAGTGAGTTATAGAGGGATGCTCTAAAATACTTAGAATGCTTCTAAATTTCTAGCAATTTCTGAAAACTTGTAGAATATTTCTGAATTATGAAAAATGTCCTGGAACGTGTAGTTTGACTTACCCTTTTGTGTGAATGTACAGTCTTCTACATTATAAGTTCTAGTTATTTGATTAAGAATGGATTGATAATATATTAATTTTTTTCTTACTGCAGAAATATCAAGCAATGATTTTAAAAGCGTATTTTCTGACTCCAAAAAAATTGTATACTTATTTTTGGTTATAGAGAAACAATTCTAAATTTATCATCTGCATAGTATCTATATTTTTAATGCTCAAAAATGTTCTATATTCTGGTCATAGTATCATCCGTATATTCTATCTATAAATCAGTTTCTTTACAGAACAGTATATATTTGAAGAAACATAAAACAATAAATCTGAATTTCTGGGAGAAAAACGGAATTCTGTCTCTAATAGGAATATAATCACCACTCAAATTACAGAAATAAATTGCTAATTATCATGAAAGGCAACTTAACGAACATTTCTATACTGATTTCGATTCGTAGAAACGAGACATCATATTCGATCCGAAGAACTAAACAAACACCAAAACCCATTCATTCAAGAACAGGAGAAAAAGCAATAGCTAATTTATATGAGCTGTTTATGCGCTATCAACTATCTCATTTCACACGACACTGCGCATATTGTGTAAGGTTGTAACGACGGGCGGAATGCGAACAGAAGGGGAGGAAAAAGAAAAAAGAAAGAGAGAATGATGGGGAGAATACAGAAAGAGAGGGACCCTAGACGACATCTCCCACTTTCATAGAGACGACAGAGCTCCATAAGCATTGATCGGTACAGACTTCATATATTTTGGGGAAAAGAATGGCGTTGCTGCGGTTCATCGACTTCTTCATAAATGAATGAAGTTAAATTTCTTTTCTTTAACTTTGTTTAATGAAAAGTCACCTTCCAGTTAATAGGTGATTTTTTTTATCAGGAATGAATTATCTTTACTTTTATCTAACGTTTAAATATAATTAATGCGTTTTTATACACTTTTATTTAAACTTATTTGCTTCATATTTGTAGACATGGAATTTTATATTCGAATTTTTGGCCACTTTTTGGCATTCTAAAGATTTGAAATTGATTACACTTGCACATTATTGATTACAATACATGATTTTAAGGCTTTTAGAACTCAATTATCAATTAAAAGAATAATATAATCAAATCTGTATTCCATGCACTTCACGTAGCTGTCTGCATTCCGACGTGATATTAGTGTGTCTGCATTCCGTGGACGTGATATTAGTGTGTTTGTGAGAAAAATGAGTTCAAGATTTTATAGCGTTTCTAATAAAGAATTATGAATAAAAAGTGGAAAGTAGAAAATAATTGAAATAAAATATCTATATTTTAGTACACTAATAGAAGTGAGTTTAAAAACTAATTTTATCTATTTATTCTAGATTTGGGATAAAAATGGGGTAGGGGGTGGAAAACATTGTACAAATTTTAATAAAAGTAGAAAAAATACTTTTCACTTGAATTTAAAATTAGTTGGCAAAATTGTAACCTATTGCACTTAACGACTACCATTAAATTTAAAACAAATATAGTTGCAATTTATACTTTTACATAAAAGAAATATACATAAAGAAAACTTTGTAATCATCAAAAAATGTGACCTTCTGATTCTGACTCATTTTCACATTTTTCATCTTCTTTAGTCTAAAAAATAACAGTTTCTGAAATTATGTCAGTGAAAAAAATTATCCCAAAACGGTAAAATGCGGTTAAATTAAATATAGCATATGGTCTTTAACCAGAAGTTGTACATCTGTTTCACATTTTGGATCAATGATTTGTATTAGATTGAATTTTCTTGGGTAAACTCCTGATAATAAATATGCAGATTTCAGATGAAATCGTAATCATCATGTCTAACGATCTACCATCCATTTGCATCCGAACACAGTAGCTAAAAAACATATCGATTATGATAAATAAGTTTTGTATAATTTTTTATCATCGAAATTTGAGAAGTTAATAAAAAATTGATCCAATCTCATAAAAGGCTTTCCAATCTGTTAATCTGTTTGTTTGAGTCTATATGAATGTTAAAATTCCAAAACATAAAAAAAATCGGAAGAATGATTTTTATTATATCATCTGTTCATCAAAATTTTAAATCTTCAAATCCAATCAATCGAATTTTGTACCAAATTGTTCAAAGGGAGAAAAGGAATGCTTTTAAATGCATAATTGATCTCTACAACGCAAAGAAAATAAACACAAATCACTTCATTTTGTGGAAGTCAAGGAGAGGAAACTCTGCCTAGTTTTTATACCTAAAAATTAATTTTTTTAAAAAATTGCTTCAATGCAAAATATTCTCTACAAATAGATCAAATAGTTATATATACAAAAAAGGAAGAATCAGAGGAAAAAAGGATTACTTCAAGGAAATCAAAGGAAAAAAGGAAAATTGCTTCCAGTGATCAGAAAATTGTGATACTAAACTAATTAGGATAGGTATACTAAACTAATTAGGATAAATTTATTTTAAATCTTAACCAGATGGATCAACTATCTATAACAAACAGAGGAGAGGCAGAAAAAAGAAGTTGAAACAATTTATCAAGTAAGCCATATGAAAATTTTGCTGCTGTTTAATATAATCGTGAAAATTGAGATACTGAAAAAGTATTAGTATAAGATAACGCTGAAGTCAACCGATCGATCAACTAGCTATAAAAATCACGAAGAAACTAAGGATATTCAGAAAAAAAAACGTACAGCAGTTTTCACCAAGTCATTTGCATGACATTTGACAATTGCCTTCTACGATCATGCAACTGAAATACCTAGAAAATATTAAAACGAGTAAAAATTAACCTTTAACCAGAGAGACCTATAACATATAAATGCAACGAAAAAAAGAAAGCGAAGCTAGGACAAACAAATAGCGAATTTTATTAGTTAGCTACATAATATTTTGTTGTTGCTTCCTTTGCTACTGAACAACTACGATACGCAACTGATATGCTAAACAAATATTACGATAAATTAGCATTTAATATTATATTCCAAATTTAGTAGAACCATAATTAAGTTTCTAATCTTAAATAAATTTAAACCAAATTAAACAAATTATATTTCACTTTCATCTTTTTAGGCTAAAGAGTTTATGTAGATATGATGCAAATGATAAATTAAACATGGTTTCCGGGAAAAAATGCACCAAGAATATAAAATTAAATATGAGAAAATAAAGTTAAAATTTTTCATGTTATTAAAAAATAAAACGTTTGTTTTCTTTTAATTTATAGTATTTGCTTCATTTTACTCTATTGTTTTATTTTCTTCTTGACTTATCACATATTTGCATTTCCTTTCTGCAGATTGAAAGGAAATAATTTATACCGTCTAGACTGCATTTATCATCAGGAAAATATAGTGAAAAATTTACATACAAATATTGTAAATGTAGCTCTTTTCTAAAATATTAGCAACTAAAAAGTTTAAGAAAGTCTCCAAGGCAAATTTCTCTGTGATAAGAAAATGAGCCTGGATTATTTTATTATCGGCATTTAATTAAGTTGACTTATTTCATGATCATAAATATAGTATATTATAATAGAGTTTTCACTTTCTGCTTAATGTAAGAGAGTTCTGAAATTTTTTACAGCAGTTAAAATTTTCAGAATTGAACGATCACTTAATCGGTTAATTTTAGCTAAATTATAATTCCAATATGTGTGGCTCCATCTTGTAATAGATATGTTAAAAATTAATCTTAAGATTTCGTAATATTTATATTAAGGAAATATAGAATATATTAAAAATGAAGAATAAAAAATCAATAAAAGGTTTTTACAAGGAAGCTTTTGTTAGTGATTAAAAAAGTAGAAAATAATCTCCTTTTGTTAAAAATATGGACGTCAAAGTAAAATCGTAAAAACTTGAAGCCCTGAAAAAAAAAAGAGTATGAAGGTAATAAAGATATTAAGCTAAATAATAAAAAAATACCTAAATATTAATTAAAGTTAAAAGTTCCAATTTGTATAAAGTATATTTATACGCACTTGAAAGTTTTAGCATTTTCTATTGTGATTAATACTTTTGATATAAAAATCAATTTCAGTTTTTTGATATAATAAAAGCGCATTTTAAAAAGGTACTTTTGTGTAATTTTTACTTTTTAAGCATGTTCTTTATGCAAGTAAAAAATTTTTTTGTTTTTTAATTTTCATAAAGAAAAATTATTAAATATTGTAAAGTCAATTATTATTAAAAATAATTCGAAAATTCATTGCACAAAAAACCTTGGGTTTCTGAAACTAACCATTAAATCACATACCATATCAAATCTAAACTTCTTGAAAAAGAATTGAAGAAATAATTAATTCTTGTCAATTCTGTATGCTCTAAAATTTAAATGTGAGAAAAAGCAGCAATGAAATTCAGGACATCAAACAAACAATATTTCCAACATAATTTTCAGTCTTAAGAACTTTACATTACGCCGTATGAAATATTATAACTAGAAAAATACTGGACCAATTCTTAATGAGATGCAGATGTTTATACTCTTTATGAAATTAGTGCCAACCGTTTATACTCTTTAAGAGAGTAGCAGCAACATTCTGATAAGATCTCAGCTTTGGGATTGGAGTGTTTCTGGATCGAATTTCAATTACACTAATTATTAATCTGCATTAATACATTTAATAATGCAGGTTAAATCTATGACGTGAATCAAACATCCTTCCTCTAATCTGTAGTAGGCGTTTGAAAATAGGATGCCGATTCAGGAGATGTTTTCGTCATCTAACCACGGTTCAAACTTTCTAGTCCCGAAATAATCCGCATGTTGCTGGAAAAGTGACGCTATTAAAAAGAAACTAAAATAATCGACCTAAAATCTCTATAAGCAAAGTTTTGGAGGAAATTCTGATCCCAAAAATGGGTATCGTTCTTATATATTCCTTAGATCGTTTCAAAACGTTACGTCAATTCAATTAAACTAGATTCTCCCTCTGGTAGGGTGTGGATGTATGAAGATGAGTTGCCAACTCAGGTGTCATCTGACCGAAGTGCAAAGTTACTAAGTCCATTACAAAATAGCCTTATTATTGTTTATTGCTTATAGCCTTATTATTGCTTATTAATTAAACTAAACTAAATTAATGCTCAGTGTGTATCAATTTTTAAGCACATTATAATTGACGTCGCATGTTGTTGACTCAATGGCTAAGTCTTAGCTTCGAAGCTGAAAGGTCTCTAGTTTTAGATTCATTTACATCAAAGATCAACCTATATCTCGGGTTGGTAAATTGTGAAATCTCTCGAGGTCAAATATCATTCCATTTCTGCGAACTGGAAATTTGAAGATATAGTTGCCAAATGATATTATAGCTTCTTCCTCTGACATCGGATGGCTTTTTTATAAGGCAAATGTTTGGGTACCAAGGGGTTTCTGATTCAGAACCCTATTCGACGAAAGGACCGCCATCTAAACAAACTTGGTGTACGTCATATCATCGGGAATCAATTATCCTTCCAATCTTAAAGCCGAAAAGTTGAAGAGACTGGCAAGCTTTCAGATACCATCCGCGTTATCTAACCGTGGCTCAAAATTACAAGGGCTTATTCTAGATATTATATTGTAATATCACAACGGGCCATTAATAAATATAAATGTTTTCTGAAGCCATGAGTCAACCAAAATTCAGAAATATAAGAAATTTCGTTATTAATTTTAAACGCCTTCCTGTAAATTTCACAATGAGATTTTCATTTAATTAAAAGTTTAACCAGTTAGAAAAATTCAATTTATTGTGAATATTTTAATTTCTCCAATATTTTAAATCTAAGAAACAATCCAAGAAAACTTTTCGAACATTAGATCCAAACAAATATCAAAATATATTATTATTTCCTTCCATATTTATTTATTCTCCTCACTTACAGAAAAATACTTCTAGGTCCCTTTGTATAGGCGCAATGCAGCAGATTGTGTAGATTCCCTATTGTGTAAGTAGGTTCCCCCAAGAATAGATTTCTTTCGGTAAGACAGAGTCTTTTAATCCTTTAAATCTTTTAGATTCGAAGAAGCCATATGTTTGTGACTATATTCCATTTCATTTCTTTTAAAAACTTGAGAACGATTTTACTTGAGTAGAGGATGAATTTCAATCAAGACGATCCACGTGTCTGAATGGAAAAGCTAGATCTTCATTGTAATAATGTCGTCTTCAGAGATTTTCTTCAATAGCCTCTCAGTCGTTTTCATTTCCCCTTTTAAAGTCTCATAGTTTAGAAAGAGTTGTACTTCTTAAAGACTGCAACATTTCTCTTATTAAAATCGAAATAACTATGAAAGTATCATAGATTTATCGTAAGTTATCAATGCTTTTGTAGTTGGAAAAAATGATTGCTGATTTTCGCTTTATTAAAATGAAAATAATTTTGTTTTTCATATGAAATTATATACCTGAAAACTGCAAATATGCGTTACTTTTTGATAATTCTTTACTGCATGCATTCTTCATTAAATTGTACAGATGTAAAGTTTATTGGTTCTTGTTACTAAATTTAAGATTACCTTCTAAATTAAAATTTCAAAATCTTCATTCTTCAAAGTTTTTGCAGCTAAGAAGTATCTTTTTTTTTTTTTTTTTTTTTTTTTTGTAAACGACATGTGTTTAATTTAGGAACTAGTTTTACAATATGATTTCACTTATATATATTAAATCAATTATATGTTCTTTTTTAATAATTCTTTACTGCATGCATTCTTCATTCAATTGTACAGATGTTGTTGCTGCTAAATTTAAGACTGACTTCTAAATTCAAAATTTCAAAATCTTGGTTTTTCAAACATTTTGCCGTTGAGAAAATTCTAATATATATATTTCATAATGGAAATGTGCTTAATTTCAATTTAATTTACGTTATGATTTCAATTCAATTATATCA
Organism: Argiope aurantia; assembly: GCA_026543865.1. NCBI lineage: Eukaryota > Metazoa > Arthropoda > Arachnida > Araneae > Araneidae > Argiope > Argiope aurantia. Next base: position 1,332,615 of record JAPMOR010043764.1, read on the forward strand.
AAAATCTTGTATATCTTAAAACAATAAATATGAGTTCTTTTTTAATAATTCTTTACTGCGTGCATTCTTTATTAAATTGAAGAGATGTGAAGTTTATTGGTTATGTTGCTAAATTTAAAATTGCCTTCTAAATTAAAATTTCAAAAATTCTGATTTTTAAAATTTTTTACGGCTATATAAATTTTATTTTTTATAATGGATATGTACTTAATTTAGAAACTACTTTGACATTACAATTTCTATTCAATTATATTAAAAAATCTAGAATTTTTGTTACAAGTTTTACTTTACAAATAAATCTCTTAGCTATTCCAGTTTGCTTATATTTTTGTGTGAAAAACAGACTTTCTTCTGTAACATAAAAAAACATCTTGAAGGAAGTTATATTTAAAACTTTTAATGTTAAATTAATAACCAGTTTTATAAAAATTACAATTTTATGAAAAAATATATCTTAAGGAGAAATGTAATATTTTATATATTTATTATAAAACATTTATTAATTGTTGCACGACAGATATAAAGTAAGTAACTTAATTGAATTTATTGCAAATTTAAACTAAGATAAAATGTACATGAAATAATAATTTTACATTAATAAACTCTAGTTATTCAAAAGAATCTTTTTACAATAAAATGACAAGGTTTATTTCTATGAATACTCTATGAATAAATGTTCTGTAAAATAAAAAGAAAAGAAATGAATAAAAAAAAGAAACAATGAATAAAATGAAAGAACGAAAGATAAAAGAAATGAATAAAATGCGCACTACTTTAATCTTTAAAATGCATAAATGTACGTTTTTTTATTGTGGAAAATCAATTTTCTTTGTTTCAAATTACGCATAACGCTATTTAAATTGATAAAATTTATTACATGAAAGGGTTCCACTTTTTTTTCTGTTTCTTTGATATAGTTATGGTAAATACAAAACGAGTCGAATAACGCATTTTATTATTATTATTTATTTATTTGCATTTACACGTCTTATTACTGAGCAAATCAGGAAGCAAATTATTTCTCTTTTGAGATAAAATGGAAGAAATGCGAAATACTAGATTTAATCAGGATAAATCAGGAGATGGGGAAGAAATAAAGCATAGTAAATACATTTTTTTATTATTTCGATATTAATTTTAAGCACAGGATGTTTTGCCCCAGTAATTGTTGCTGCTGTTACTTTGCTCTTACACTTTGCATTGTTGTTCTGTTACTTTGATCTTATACTTTGCATTGTTGCTCTGTTACTTTGTCTTATACTTTGCATTGTTGCTCTGTTACTTTGTCTTATACTTTGCATTGTTGCTCTGTTACTTTGCCTTATACTTTGCATTGTTGCTCTGTTACTTTGCCTT
>JAPMOR010043764.1:1341238-1363397 GCA_026543865.1 Argiope aurantia
AAATAGACTATATAGACTACATAGACTAACTAAATAGACTTGGAAATTTACTATATAGACTACATAGACTAACTAAATAGACCTGGAAATATACTGTATAGACTAACTAAATAGACTTGGAAATAGACTATATAGATTACATAGAATCACCAATTAAATAGAATCAAGTATTTGATGCATTTTATGATTGACTATTGCTTCATTTGTTACTTCATTACATATTTGCGGTTGTTAAAATTGTTTTGTCAAAATCGGAGGAGTTCGTAGAACAGTATTGAAGATATCCAGATGTATGACATTTGAACTGAATTATCAAAGCATTGAAATTAAAAGCCATTAAACGGCTGAACTACCTAAAATTACATCATAGTTCTCAACCAGACAACAATGATGGGTCATAAAGATTTGCAATAGGTGCTGTTAATACAGATATGTTCACTGTCTTCCTCTAGCTCTTCAAAATTGTCTTATGTAAATTCAACTAGATTCATTAAATTAAGCAAAATGTTAAACGGTCAAGTCATGCATGAAGCATATACTTTGTTTAAACCAACATATGAAAATAATGGTTTATGAAAAGCATCCTAATAGTTGTGAAATGCTATCTTACCTCAAAAGCAACTTATGCCACGTTGTCTGAACAGGTCTGTTTTTATTCGCAATCATTCATCGATTCCTGATTTTACCTGTGACTGCGACTTTCATAACAATAATAAAATTGTTCCAATGAGTTTCGGGCAGTTAATTTATGAACAAGAGGAAAAATAATTAAACTGAATTTCGAAACCATTGAAGAATCTTATCATCTCCCCCATCCGGAAAATAAATACATCAATTCGGAGTAATGAGGTTCGGGCTTTTATTGAGGGGAAGGGACATTCCCCCTCTTTACACAAAAGCCAACCCCATGCGCAAACCCATCGACTCAGAGCTTTATTTTTGAAGGTCTGAATCTAACCCCTGCCACTTTACTATTGGCACTCGATCCAGTAACAACGTTACTAAAGCCAGTAAGTATGTTTTCAATTTCTCCTAGTGGCATAACAAAGAAGTAATGACTATTAGTTGAGCATTTCGCTTTCATGTGCTAGTGATATTTTTTGAAGAGCAGTATAATTGTGTATAAATGAGTTTAAATTTAAAAAGAAATCATGAATAATATAATGGAAATTAGTATGTTACATAATATTTTCCATAATTTTTCTCTTTTTTGAGTGATAGAAATTACTTTTAGTAGTGGTATCTCGATGTTTCAAAATTTGCATATGGGTTTTGTAATTTATTTTTATCATTTTGGAAATGCAATGTTGGTTTAATTTGAATGTTGTTCGGAAATTGATATTTTTTTGATCAATGATGCATTTTATAAATAGCATAAATTGTAATAATCACTTTGGAAATTTGAATGTTGACAAAATATAAAAGGTAATTTGGGAATTTATTTTTTATGAATTGATTTGGATGATTAAATTCAAATTTAAAGAGAAAATATGCCTTTCCTAATAAGATTTATTAGATTCGATAACTTACTTTATATTTTTTTTCTTCTTCGGAATGAAAAAAAGTTGTCAAGTAAGAGAGAAGAGATATCTATGTATCAAAAAAATTGCATATAAATTTGAAGCTATTGGTATTCCTTCTTTTAATCATTTTTGAAATTTATATATTATACAAATTTAAATATAGTTTGCAAATAGGATTTTCTGGTCAATGGTTAACGCTTAATGGCATAAATTTCAATACTATGTGAATTTAAACTCAATAAAACATAAAAATCAGTTCGAATATTGATTTTTCTGGTTAATGATGTGGTTTTGAAATGGCATAATATTAGCATGACATTTTTCAGCAAGCATTTTGATAAAGACCATATTAGTTAACATGGATTTAAGGATATTAAAAACTTAATGCACATTTAAAATTGCTGTTCCGTTTAGTGACAAATTCATACGATTTTGTTACAATTGAATATCAAAGAATATTCGAAGAACTTCGTAGATTTTATTAAAATGAAGAATATGTATTTAATTTTTATGAATGGGATTTCATGATGTATAATGAATTTTTAAACATTGTCTTTCATATATTTTTTATGATTTTTTAACATTAAGTTTCTTTATAGAAAACATTCTATGCACTACTCAATTTTGTAGTATTACTTGTGATTCTTTAAGACATAAAAATACTTAATGTAAAATTAATTCATGTTGATATGTTTTTGTGAATTTTTAAGCTTACCCAAATATACTCTATATTCTAATGACAAAAAAAGTCATCTCAATATTTAAAATGAAGAAAAGAAAATTTTTGCCAGTTTATTGTAACATCTAAGAATGTAGTTTTAAAAATGAAAATTTTTCATTTAAACAGAAAGTTTGGAAATATATTTTTTTATTTATATTCAAAGATTTAAATACTCATATTCTTCATCAGTTTTCGATAAAAGATATTTGAAAAGAAAATTGAATTTTTCTTGGGACAAACGGCGAATTTATAGCTTTAAAATTAAAAATTAAATCTATCCATAAATTTTAATTATTCTTTATATAATTAGCATCACACACACACACACACACACACACACACACATACACACACACACACACACACACACACACACACACACACACACACACACACACACACACACACACACACACACACACACACACACACACACACACACACACACTTCCTTTCTCTTGAAACGATGTACTTCGCTCTTATTCATTTTATATAAAGTGTACAAGTGAAAAATAACAAAGAATTCTTGCATTTAATCAATACCCATATATATCGCAGATATTTTTCAGTGATGAAAATTTACTTTCCTCCTGATTAAATGTTTTGTCCCGAGAAAATCCTTCAATACTTATATTATTATAAAAATTATATTAGCTACTTATACTATACTTATAAAGCTACTTATATTATTATAAAAATTATATTAGCTACTTACACTATACTTATAAAGCTACTCATATTATTTAAAAATATCAGAGGAAAAAGGACGTATTTTTGAAATAGTAATTCGCCTTGAATGCTCATTCGTTAGTTAAAAAAAACGAGCAATGTTCAAGTAAAATAATTATAGCTACCATATTTATAGATGAATATAGGCAAAATTATTCTAAAGAAAGTAATTAACCCTTAATTTACTCTCCTATTAATCCCTAATATCAGAATAAATCTAAAAATTAATGTTTTAGAAAAAGATTAAAGATTATTTAGCTAGAGGAAATAATTCAAGAAAAGTCATGATATTAAAGCTATAGATTAAAAAGAGACTGTAATAAGGCATAAGCTCCTCTTAAAATTTTCCTTATAAATGAATTATTTTTAAACTCAAAGAAAAATATTCTATATATCTAAATGTATTTAATTTCTTCCTGTTTTCCAAAGCACATAATCTTTCATTATATATTAAACTATGTACAATTTAATGTCTAAATAACTCCCTTTAATATAAAAAGAAAGGCTACTGCCTCTGCATTATTTATATGAATGAATAATCAAATGGCTCTCATAGAAAAAAGTTCATTTAGTTTCTGATTAAAAATCTGTATCTTAATGAAGTGAAGCGTTTAAGGCCTGTCGGCTTTCTAAAAAATAAATTAACGGCAATAATTACATAATCAGAAGTTATAATTTATGGCTACATTATATTTTAATATTTAATGCTATAAAATAATCATTAGTCTTAAGAAAAATTCGAACTGCTTTCCAGAATTTTTTTTTATAGAAAAGGATGAAGAATTTAAGCATTTAAATCTTTTGAGTTGAAACCAAAATTGTATAATTTTCATGTTTTTTGTTTAAATGGAAAATTTTCATTTTTAAAATTGTACTTTTAGATATTACAATCAACTAGCAATGATAATTGTAACATCTTCATGAGTTTTCTTGCTTTTGGAATATAGAACATATTTCGTTTACTAATCTAAAAAAATCAGAAAAATAAATATCAATATGAATTAATTTTACATTAAATATTTTTAAATAATATAAAAAATGAGTAATCATAAAATATCTAATGCATTATTTGAAATACGAGTGGGATATAAAAAGCTTTCTATACCGAAATTTAAAATTAAGAACTCTTTAGAAATGTGTCAAATTTCTTTAAAAAGTCAGGACAACGTTAAAAACTCAATGTATATTAAATAAAAATATTAATAAAAAGATATGTTTTAATCATTTTAATAAAAATGGCAAAGTGAACATCTTTTAATTTTCAGCAGAAATAAAATCTTAATAACTTTTTGCTATACGGATTAACTTTTTCTAGAATTCTGAATTTATATTTTTTTCTTAAATATATAATCAATAAAATCATCTCTTTCAAAATTATTACTAAAAATAAACACAAAAAAAAATGCTCATTTTAAGAAATTTCGAAACCGTCCATTAACCAGAAAAATCACTATCTAAACTACCTTCAAACTTTTACCAATATTTAAATTTCCAGAATGATTCCAGTAATTTGTGCTATTTCGAATTCGGATTATTAAACACAAAAATTCTATTTTTAAATAGCGTGTAAATTTAGACAATATTCAAATAATAGCTCATAAAAAATCTTTTCGAAAGAACTGACCCTTAATCATCGACGTATTGTATCAATTACCGTTTCTCTCCCGTAGTTTAATAAATTAAAAAAAAAGCTAAAGTCTAAATATCAATACTGTTTAATTTCACTGTTCAAAATCCTTTACTTTCTTCATCCAAACCAAAATCGCAAACATTTCTTAATTGAGCACGCAATTTGCTTCAAAGAAAAAGATCTAATCTGTAGTTAAGGATGACTAGCAGATTTTTCTTGAATGCCTCATAAAAATTTTTTTTTGAGAGAACTGACCCTCAATCATCGACGTATTGTATCAATTACCGTTTCACTCGCGTAGTTTAAGAAATAAAAAAAGCTAAAGTTTAAATATCAAAAACTGTTTAATTTCATTGCTCAAATCCTTTAATTTTTTAATCCAAACAAAAATCGCAAACATTTCTTAAATGAGTACGAAATTTGCTTTAAAGAAGAAAAAAAATCTAATCTGTATATAAGGAATAGGAGCAGATTTTTCTGGAAAGCTCTGATAGACTCTGATATTCTCTGATAGACAGAACTGAACATCAGTCATACTTTGCATATCTACTGCAGCTTTATTAGCAAAAGTATATATATAAAAAATCCAAAGCTTAAAGATCAAAGTTTGATATAGTTTCATTACTTTATAATCTAAACTAAGAAGAAGGGTGCAAGTTTCCTCTAAAGAAAAAAAAATTCTTGTTTATATGCAAGAAAAAGGCATATAAACAACAATATTTTAGAATAGCTCGCAAAATCTCCTCCGTTTGGCTGAACTCAGCACAAACCAAGAATCTTTCGCATATCAATTGCCATTTCCCTCAAAGCGCATACCAAATGAAATAGCAAAGACCCATAGATCAAAAAGAATGCCACATTGAAAATCCTTTACTTTCTTAATCCAAAAAAAGAATCGCAAACATTTCTTAAATAAACACGTAATTGGCTTTAAAGAAAAAAAAATCTAATCTGTAGTTAAGGATCAGGAACAGATTTTCTTAAATAGCTCATAAAAAAACCTTCCCGACAGAACTGACCATTAATCACGATATTCTATTGCCATTATTGTGTCTATTACCATTTCATTCGTATAGTTTAAGAAATACAAACAAATACAATGAAGTCTAAATATCATAAACTGTTTAATTTCACTGGTCAAATCGTTTACTTTCTAAATCCAAACAAAAATCGCAAACCTTTCTTAAATGTGCACGCATTTTGCTTTAAAGAAAAAAAATCTAATCTGTAATTAAGTATCAGGAGCTGATTTTTCTAGAATAGCTCATAAATAATCTTCTTCACTACAGAAGTGATCACCAACCCTCGATATATTGTTCTAATACCTTTTCAATCACAGAGTTGAAGAAATACAAAAGCTAAGGCCTAAAGATAAAAAAATTGTGTGATTTCACTGTTCAAATACTTTACTTTCTTCGTCGAAACAAAAATTGCAAACATTTCTTAAATGAGCACGCAATTTGCTTTAAAGAAAAATATCTAATTTGTGGTTAAGGATGAAGAGCATATTTTTCTTGAATTACTAATAAAAAATAATCTTCTCGATAGAACTGACCATCAGCCACTTATATATTGAATCTAATACCGTTTCATTTGCAGAGTTTAAGAAATACAAGCGCTAAAGCCTAAATATCAAAAAGAGTTCAATGCCATTATCCAAATCCTTTACTTTCTTAATCCAAACAAAAATAACAAACATTTTTTAAATGAGCAAGCAGTTTGCTTTAAAGAAAAAAATGTAATCTGTAGAAAAAGAACAGGAGCAGATTTTTCTAGAATAGCTCAGAAAATATCGTCTCAACAGAACTGACCGTCAGCCATGATATATCGTATTTAACACCGTTTCACTTGCAGAGTTTAAGAAATGCAAAGTCTAAAGTAAAAAAAGCTGAAGTTCAAAAATTGTTTAATTTCATTTCTCAAATCCTCTACTTTCACAATCTGAATAAAAGAGAAAAGCGCTTCTAAAAGGCAGTATATAATTTGTATCAAAGAAAAAAGAAGTGTACATACAAGGGAAAGTATAAAAGGTGATTTTTAGAATGGATCACAAAATATTCTCACTTTTGCTAAATGGAACACAAAACAAGAATATTTCTCACATCAATTACTTTCAATCAATATCAGTTACTTTCATTCGTAGAATATTCCTAATGAAAGGACGAAGACCGATCAAAGTGAATGCTAATCATTATCATGCAAAATTAGCTTTCCGGTATTTAAAATACATCCACGAGTACAGCAATTTAATGCGTATTATATTCAGAAAACCCATTGGCGTTTAAAATGTACAAATTCAACTAAGACAATGAACGCTGCTCACGAAAACCATTGATCTCAATTCTTAACATGCAGATAATCTACAGATTAAATAAATAGGTAAAAATTTGAGTCAAAAAAATAATGAAGAATAGTAGATACTCGAACAGGCCAGAACAGACTTGAGTATTAATTATTATCTGAAAATATTTTTGCTATTCGCAAGCCAGAAACCCTCATTTTGAGATCCAAAACCGAAGGGAAAAAACTCTAATATTGATCTGTGAATTACTGCGCACTCTAGAGAAAAATGGAGAGCTAAACGAGTATGTACACAGTATGAAAAAAGGTGGGGAGGGAGAGGAGAGCCAACGACAGCATTTAACATATTATTTAAAAATGTAAGAAACATCATTTTCTGCTGATTAAATGTGACGATTGAAAAAATTTCTTGGTAGAAATTTCTGAACGTTGCGTTTGGGAAATGATTAGATAGCTAGAAACATTCAGAAATAGAAATAAAACTAACGTGTAAGGATCTTGGAAAAAAAGAAGAAAGAAACGGCACTATTGATAGAGTGATTTAGAAGTTCAAACGAAAAAATTTTAGCTTCGCGATAAGAAGTTGTCGGGATGTGTTGAACGATCAATTGGGTGAATGTTAATAATACATTAGGAATCAGTAGACAAAAAGTCATCATTTATCGTGAGATTCATTGAGAAAAATTCAGCAGATTCGTCACTCCCCTCATTTAATTATTATTTAGTATCTAGCATCGAAAATTGTTGCTAACAGAAATATTTCTTTAAAAGTCTGCACTATTAATATCGAAATCTTCTAGCCACGCAACGTAAAATAATATAGCACTAAAATAATACATTTTATAACTGTATGTGTGACTATATACAAAACTGAATTCAGTTATATCTATATGCAAAGAGTATATGCCTTAGAAATTCCAAAGAGTTAATCCATTTCGTTAAAATATAAAAATTAATATATATAAAATTATAGTATTAGTATATATAAAATTAAAGAGGTCCGTGCAATAATAACTGTACGTGGAAATAAATTTTCTTTGTTTAAAAACATTAATATACAAAATGTATGCATTAAAATACTAAACGTTATATTGTATTTAAAAGTTATTTAATAAACGTTAAACGTTAATTAATGTATTTAATGTTAACGTATTTAACATTAAAAGTTAATTAAACGCTATTTAATGTTAACGCTATTTTTGATTTAATACTGAAAATTATTTTTCTACATCATGGAAATTTTGGATAATGTAACTAAAAATCGCTTGTCTTTAAAATGTCCCTGAAAATGTGAAAATGCTTTAAAGAATGATAAGAGAAATCAGTGGTTATTTATGAAATAATTATTCAAGGTATATTGATTTTTATTAATTGTTTTCCCGTTTCTTCAACTGTTATTTCCGAGGATTACTCTTAAATTTTCTTTTTCATTATCATTTTCGATAAGTTATTATACTATTCGCTATGTAAAAATATTTTAATTATCAATATCCGAATTATCAATAGTTGTAAAAATTTGCTGAAAACTTAGGGTTAATAAAGGTCAAAATTGAGGTTTATAATATATTAAAATATGCATTTTATCTTTGCAGAATCTGCTTATCAACTCATCGCAGAGCAAGTCATTGGCGAACTTGTTATCTAGATTAAGACAAAAGACAGCAATTTGAAGGATCTTCAGGTATGTTGATGTCCGTATTTCTAAATTCTAAATTCGTAAGAATAAGTTTCAGACCTTGTAATTATCTAGTTTTTTCTTGTAATCTATAAGAATTTAAGTATACTTTTGTGCACCAAAGATTTTTAGTATAGGGATTTTGGCTTAGCTGTAGTGGTTTTATTTAGATTTATTAGAATATTTTTGTGGTGGTTCTGCATATCCCATGTATTTTACCAGGTGTAAAAATGAGTAAATGACGACAAACATTTAACGTCACAGTTCAAAAATCTTTAGGTCAGATAAACCATTGTATATTTTGCTTATTTTGTCAGAAAGGCTCGCGTAATTCGGAACGCAACGAAAAAACGTGAATATAAACAGTGAGGGATACACAAAAGTGAGAGAAAAACCCACATTTGTAAAACCCACATCTTCCATTGTCTTTCTTTATGTAGGAAACAAAAGTGAACTAAATTTTGATAGTATCTGGATGTATTCGATTGTGATAATGAGAACGCGTTTCCAAGTACTCAATAATTACTCTGAGATTAGGATAACCGTACTCAATTAAAGCAGTTGAACTCTTGAGAGACAATATGTATTATAGTATATATTCTATATATTATTTAAGTCTTTTCTACTTCACCACTGCATCTACTTTAGATAAAATTCGTTTCAAGTTTTATTGCCTTTTATAATGGGTACAATGATTCGAAATACTTCATGAATCCAGTCTCTATGTTTAATGGTAGCTTTTAAAAATTTACTATACTTTTTCTCAAGGCGAAAGATGAGGGAAATTGCTATCTCTTAAGAATCAGGTAGTTTACAAAGAAATATAATTTTATGGTCTTATCAGCACATTTCAGCGAAGTATTCTAGTCCCGTTTTGCAGGGGGGGGGGGGAAGATAAATTCCATTTAACCATCAAAATCGGTTTGAAAAGGTGCATTTTTGGTCATTTAAATGGTTAAGCGAAGGGTAACACATTTTCTGATGCTTATGGCAATTATTTTATTACTATCAGAAAGTTTTTAAGCATGTAGACGAAATATGAGTATTAAGAACCTCTTAGAATTGTTCAACAATGCTCTGAAAAACCGGAATCAGGGGAAAATATTATCGAGAAATCTAAAAGATATAAAGGTTATTCTACACAATGTTTTATAAGTTTAATTTTGCAGGAGAAAGAGAGAAAGAGTATTTTGCCATCAGTATAGTTTTATAAGTAATAGAATTTTAAATTATCATCAGAATGATTCAGCCATACATGAAATCAAAATAAATAAATTCGAAAAGAAAGGAAGAAAGAAAGCTAGACACATTGCATTTCTTTTACATTTCTAATATTCTACCTCTAAAAAAACATAAATCAAAGAATTATTTAGGCATAACAACTATTTAGTTCACCTGTATTAACTTCCTAGTTTGAGGCAAAACAAGTAAATCATAGTTTAGATAAATTTATAATGAAATTTTGATTTCCCCTTGAGAATTGTACAGGAATGAATTTATAAATTTACTAACATTCATGTATGATTTGACACCACGGTAATGCTCTTGAACTCCATGCAAAAGCGGAGAAGAATAAGAATATTTAATCATAAAAATGGTTTTGATATTACCATAATAAATAGAATTTCAAAACGATCATCTGAATATTTCAAGATTACTTTCGAAATAACAACCATGATGTTTTACAGGACAGTAAGACTTTAAAAAATGTGTTAGATTACAAGAAATCGACGGAAGAGTAATTTTGCCATTAGACCAGTTCAAGCAGTGCATTAATAAACTGAATGAAATAAATTTATGCAATGTTGATAAATAGTGTTGTTTAATAGTTGATAAATAGTAATTGTTTAAAAACAAACCTTAATTAGAATAAATAAAAAGAAAGAAAAGTAAGAGAACGGTTTAACATAACAGTTTTGAAAAGCATAAAATAGGCAGAAATTTTAATTTTTTTTATCAGAATGACTCAAGGACATACCAATAAAAAATACAATAAAAATATTCGCAAAGCATCATTGCATCATTGTATAAAGCATCATTGTATTTAACAGTACAATGATGCTTTAAGAAATTTTATTAGTTTCAATTTAAAGTAAGGAGAAAGTAAGGTTATGTAAAGAGGAAGGAGCTTTGTTTATTTATTAACTTTTATAGTTTGAAAATCAATTAAATTGTCATCAGAACGGTTCAACTGTGATAAACTGAAACTTAATGTTTGAGAACATAACGGTATTTTCAGTATTTGTTGGATTTTTATTTTAAAGAAAATGAAGAATTTAATTGTTTCAATCATTTTCATAATTTTACTATTTGTAAATTATAAAATTAATGCAAATAATTTTATTTTTATTAAATTACAAGAGCTATTAAACAGTTGGATAATTTAAACATTTGAATATGTAGAAGAAAAAAAATTACTTTCTCTCAAATTCAATTATTAAAGATTAATTTTCAAAGATAGGTCAGGACATTTATTTGACGTGCAACCACCTGTTTTGAAACTACATTGGAGCAGTTAATGGAGTTCACTTTACAATTTTAAATCCGGTGAGATACTAACTCGTTAATTTAAGCAAGATTAGTACAATACTATAGATTTAAGGGCTTGTTACCGAGGCTGGTGGTACATTTATAGCCGCTACCGTCCTCGGATACGTGCGGTCAAACGGTATCCAAGCATAGATGTCACTTTCACGGCATGTCTACTTTCGGAGTTTCGAGTAAAGCGTTTCACGTCAAACACGTTTCTTCAGCGGCGAATTATGTCCTTTTCTGTTGAATTTATTTTTAAATGAGGGAAGGAGATAATAAGGGTTTTTAGATGAGGGAAATGATCTGTTTTCATTAGTTTCATAGTTTGGAAATCAATTTAATTTTCATCAAATTAGTTTGACTCTGATAAACTGAAACTTAGTGATTGAGATCTTAGATTTAAAGTCTTTTTCCCGGGGCTGGTGGCGTGTTTAGCCCGATCACGTTCTCAGAAACCTGCAGCCAATCGGTATCCCACCAGTGTAGCCGATCTCATAACCTTTCTACTTTCGGAGTTTTTTATGAGCCACTTCTCGTCGAACTTGTCACTTTTGTGAAGAACAATAAACACCTGTTTTGAAGGTATAGTAGTGCAGTAAAAGAAGTCGCCTTCGTCATTTTAATTCTAGAAACATACGGCTCAATAATTTAAGCGAAGTTAGTTAAGTACGGTAAATTTAAATTCTTGTTCCCCAGGTCGGTGGTGAGATGAGACCCTTGTTACCCTCGGACACCTGCCGCCAATCGATATCCAACCAGTGAAGGCACTCATATGGCCGGTCTACTTTCGGAATTTTGAGTGAGCTTCTTCTCGTCTAACGTGTTCCTTCTTCGAAGAATAATAATAAACGCCTGTTTTGAAGAGTTTTGGGTGTAATAAAAGGAGTTGACTTTGTAATTTTAAATCTAGAGACGTACGGCTTATCAATTTAAATGAACTTAGTCCAGTACGATAGACTTAAATTCTTGTTGTCGGGACCGGTAGTGCATTTTATCCGCTGTTGTCCTCGGCCGCCCCGTGACCCATCTACTTTCGGAGTTTCGAGTGAGCAGCTTCTCGTCAAACGTGTTCCTTCAAGGAAGAAGAACAATATCCAGCAGTTTTCAAAATTTTTGGGTGTAATAAAAGGAGTTGACTTTGTAATTTTAAATCCAGAAAGGTATGGCTTATTAATTTAATTGAACTTAGTCCAGTAAGATAGATTTAAATTCTTGTTGTCGGGACCGGTAGTGCATTTTATCCGCTGTTGTCCTCGGCCGCCCCGTGACCCATCTACTTTTGGAGTTTCGAGTGAGCAGCTTCTCGTCAAACGTGTTCCTTCTGGGAAGAAGAATAATATCCAGCAGTTTTGAAAATTTTTGGATGTAATAAAAGGAGTTGACTTTGTAATTTTAAATAGTGAGACAGGAAAGCAACGAAAGTTTTAAAAAACCTTAAATAATAATGTAAAACTTAAAAAATATTTCAAGAATTAAAAAATATTCTATGAAGTTGCAACTTATTTTTAAGAATAGTCAAAAAATCGTTTTGAGTTTCTCCTTCAAATAATTTTTGGTTTTTACCTATTTTTAAGGGACTTTAATTTTGACATTTTTTTTACAACATCGCAAATTTCCAATGTATTTTTAAGATTTTTCAATAATAGATCAACTATTTAAGTTTAGTCTTCAGAATTCATGTTCATTTTAATGTAGCTCAACATTAACTTTGATGAATTAAATTATTTTTACATGATTCTCAATATAAAGAAAAGGTTAAAAAGATAGAAACTTTTTTGAAAGTTGAGGATATAACATGATATGATTTAAATGCTACCTTTGATATATCTCGAATATTTAAGAATTCTTTTTTTTTCTGAATATAGAGGCATTTCTTATTCAACATGTAATCATTCTTTGTTTTCTTTCTTTCAATCTTTCGAAAACTTTCTGAATGTTGTATTCTCTTTAATTTACTGAATCAGTTGGAAAATTATTTCTTTGGAAATAGCAAACCTTTTTGAAAGACTTCAAATAGTGAAGGCCTGTAATAAATTTGCTCTAATCATTGTAAATTTTCTAATTATTCTATCACACTTTTCGTGATACTTTTGTATATATATACTTTTATATAGGTGAATAGACTAATATGCTCCATAACGGATTTCAGCACTTTATCCCACAAGAAAATACGAAACAAAGGTAACAAATGATAGTAGAATCGTACAAAGGCAGTTCCTAAAAAATACAAGCAGAAAATCTTTATCAAACAACTGCAACAGCACTCAGATATAATAAGGTTAATCTGTAATATTTCTTTCCCGCGGAGTCGGACTCGTAATAAAAAAGAGCGTTTTACAGATATTGTAATTTATGCTCATGACTATGTCAATCGAAATGTCGATACGAATTTTATTTCAAGCATTTAAAATATAGAGGAAATAAAAATTTTCGCCTAATCGACAAAAAATGAAATTCATTTAAAAATAAAAATAGTTTTTATAAACATATTTTTATTAGCATGCTTTTATACTTCTGAAATCATTTTATACTTTTTATGATTTAAATTTATATTTCATTTTTATTGTAAACATTATGGAACAATTATTCTTAAATTTGCTTTCATGAGTCAGGCTTGTTTAAATTTGAAGAAATAATTAACTGATAATTTATTTCAAAAAATATTAAAAACCTTATGTTATGAGCCTAAACGCATATGAGTGAAATTTCGAAACGCTGATTCAACAGGAATTGAACAAAAAATCAACTATAAGTTTCATAACGGAAACATGAAACAACTGAAGTCAATTAAACTTAAATAAAAATGAACTTCACTTGTTTTTGTTATTAGAAATTCAATAATTTCTTACTTAAATTAATCATTCGGTGAAATCAAAAAAGAAGTTTGATTTACAAAATTTTTATGGCATTACGTACCGTTGTCGTGTCTTCAAAATTAGAATTATGAACTGTACGAAAAAAAAATATATTTTTGCAAAATTATTGAGATTTTTACTTTCTTTATTTATCAGTCGAATAAATCAATTAAATCCTCTCTCATATAATTTATTAGCATTTTTTTAAAATTTCAAATCACTATTTATCAAGACTTACAATTAAAGCAAGGGATGAAAAAATGACTTTTAGATGCTGTCTTAACTTCTTTTAAATTCGTTGAAATTTAATTTTCACGGTTGGATATTATAAATATATGCATTATAGTTACTGTTAAAATAAAATTTTAAAATACATAAGGTATTAACTACCCATATACAAGGGTGGAAACACTATTTTTTTACTGTCTCGATGATTGCATTATTTTCATCGTAGGCAAAAGCTGTAATCTAATGATCCTGTAGATGAGAAATGCAGTATAGAGTTTTCTTGTTGTCAAAATTACAATTGTTGTCAAAATATAGAATTTATTATAGGCATTCTTATTATTCTTATCATCTATTTAAATTTCGTTCGATATGTAATCACTGGTTTAAGTGTCTAATGGAGGAACGGACAAACGGAAAAACCGGAGAGATGTGTTTAAAAATTTTATGGAATTTTTAATTAGTTCTACCAATTTTCGAAGATTTCATAGCGTTAATGTAAATTTTTTATAGATCACCAGTATTTTTTTTAAATATTTCTGATAATATTTGAGAGTCAATAAGATGTAAAAAAATCTTTAAAATGCTTCTTAAAGTAAAATTAAATCGTATTGCCCTGTCTTATGTTCAATAACTTTCTTTTATTTCCTGCCTCTGTAGATGTTATAAAATTTACAAATATAAACAACTGATATGCATTATTCTTATCAATTTTGGAAATTCGGAAATGGACTTTTTGCGATTAATGATGTGCTTTCGGAATACCACAAATTGCTAGAGTCATTTTGGAAATTTGAATATTTACATAGCAGTTTAGACATTTATTTTTCCGGTTAATGATGGAATTTCGAAATGACATACATTTAGTATATTTTTAGCAAGCATTTTGAAATAAACGACATTATTGAATACGGATTTAAGGAAAAATACTAGAAAGAGGAAAACAAATTCGAAATTTATGAAACGATGTTCCATTTAGCCAAGAGTTAATAAAATTTTGTTACAGTGAATATTAAAAGATGTCTCTAAGGCATTTGTAATAAATGATGAATTCGTTTTTAATTTTTATTAATGCATCTGATTTTATATTTATTGAGTTTAAAAATTTGTAATGAATTTTTATTGAGTTTTTATACATTTACTGAATATCTCTTTCTATGCAAAAGACTTTTTATGTGCTATTTATGTTTCTAACAATTCTAAGAAAGAGAGAAGAAATATCTAGATGTTATAAAATTTACAAATATAGAACATTGGTATTCATCATTCTTATTTTTTGGAAATTTTAATATTGTCTAAATTTAAATATTCTTTGAAACAGAATTTTTCTGGTTAAAAATGTGCTTTCGAAATATCACAAATGGCTGGAATCGTTTTGGAAATTTTAATATTACAAGACAGTTCAGATCTTGATTTTTCCGGTTAACGATGCAATTCCGAAATGACATACATTTAGTAAATTTTTTGTAAGAATTTAGTAAGCATTTAGAAAGCATTTAGTAAGCATTTAGTAAGCATTTAGTAAATTTTTTGTAAGCATTTTGAAATAAATTACGTTACTGAATATGAATTTAAGGAAAAATAGTAGGAAAATGAATGGAAATTCAAAATTTATGACACACTGTTCCATTTAGTGGAGTTAATAAAATTTTGTTAAAGTGAATACTAAAAGATACCACTCCGGATTTTGTAGCAAAATTATGAATGCGTGTTTAATTTTTATTAATGCTTCTGCTTTTATATATAATGAGTTTAAAAAGTTGTAATGAATTTGTATTGAGTTTTTATATATTTCTGAATATCTCTTATTGTTTTATTTCTATATAGAAAACTTTTATGTGCTGTTTATATTTCTAACAATGTTTGAGAATCTTTGTGTTGCAAAAAATGTTTCAAGTAAAATTTATTCGTACTGATGCGATGTTTTTTTTTTTGAAGTTTTAAGCTTATCAAATGAAATATACTTTATATTTTAATAGTGAGATAAATATTTAATGGTTAAAATAATAAAAGTATGCATTTGTCAATAGATTTTAACATTTAAAAATACAATTTCGAAAATGAACACTTTCCATTTAATCAAAAAAAAAAATGCAAAAATAATGCATTTTTTAATTATACTAGAGAGATTTCAGTGTTTACATTTTCTAACATTTTCGATAAGAAAAATTCTGGAAAGCAATTCAAATTTTTTTTAGATTCTTTTAGATTTTTCTTTTCTGGAAAATAGATTTAAATGCTTTATTTTTCGGAGAGTAAGATTTTTAAGAAGGAAATAAAGTATTTAGTTTCAATGAGAGAAATTCAATTTATCATTTAAATAAATTATGTATAGACAATTGTCTTGTTTTTTATAATAAATTCATTTATTTATATATTAATTCATGCATGTTTTAATGTATAATGAAAAGATAATACACATTGAGAAATGGAAATAAATGAATTATTTTAAGTAATATGAAATCTTTTTTAGTGAGTTTCAAAAAATAATTTAAAAAAAACAGTTTAAGGTGAAGAACTTTTTAATTGGTTTCGTTGATAACATGGTATTTCTTAAACTATGCCCTCGAACTTTATAATTTCTAACCATTCCAAGCGTTAAATCTTAGATTTATTCAATCATTACAGATTAATATGAGAGTGTTTTATCGATGATTAACCTCGTTTAAAATAATTATATCGATACTCAGCAACAATTTTTGTTGCTTGGATAATTTTATTTGAACATTATTCAATTACTTTAAAATTCAATTGACGAATATTTCAAGTAAATTAATATTTTAAAGAAGTAATCTAAAATTCTTATAACGAAATAAGTAGTTTTACGATTGAACCTTATTTTTGAACAAAACTATATTATATCGATACTCAGCAATAATTTTTGTTGCTTTTATAATTTCACTTCAACATTTATTCAATCATTACAGATTAATATGAGAGTGCTTTATCGATGAATAACCTCATTTAAAATAATTATATCGATACTCAGTAAAAATTTTTGTTGCTTGGATAATTTTATTTGAACATTGTTCAATTACTTTAAAATTCAATTGATGAGTATTTCAAGCAAATTAATATTTTAAAGAAGTAATCTAATATTCTTATAACGAAATAAGTAGTTTTGCGATTGAACTTTATTTTTGAACAAAACTATATTATATCGATAATCAGCAACAGTTTTTGTTGCTTTTATAATTTCACTTCAACATTGTTCAATTATTTTAAAATTTAATTGAGGAGCGTTTCAAGCAAATTAATGTTTTAAAGAAGTAATCTAAAATTCTTATAACGAAATATGTATTTTTATGACAGAAGTTTAGTTTGGAACAAAACTATATTATATCGATACTCAACAACAATTTTTGTTGCTTTTATAATTTCACTTCAACATTGTTCAATTATTTTAAAATTTAATTGATGAGAGTTTCAAGCAAATTAATGATTTAGAGATATAATCTAAAATTCTTATAACGAAATAAGAATTTTAAAATTGAATTTTTTTGGATTAAAACTATTAATCAGATGGAAGACGAATTTTCTTTACTAAAAAATATCTGCACTCTATATGACCTTTGATTAAATACAAAAATGCTTTGTTATTTTTCCTTTTTTCATTCGTACAATTGATGTATAGTAAATTTAAACAAAGTGCTTTGTTTCGAGCAAAGAAATATTATTGTATTGTTACCGGAGATTAAATACACTACAGACATTTTTCAGTAATAAAATTTGGCTTTTTCCATGATAAGCAATTTTATCCTCTTAAAAATTATTTTACCTTAAAACTATTTATTTTGTTATAAGAATACCAGTGGAGGAAAGCCTTATCTTTAAAATAGTAATTTACTTTAAAACTCATAAGTGAAATTTTTAAAAAATGAACTATGTTCAAGTGAAATAATTAAAGCAACAAAAGATGTAGCTGTCTATAGATAGCCACTATTACTTTATATAAATTAATTAAATATTAAAATGCTATCATATTAATTCTTAATTTTCTGATTAAATCCAAAATTTAATATTTTGGAATATGATTAAATATTATTTATTTCCAGGACATAATTCAAGGAAATTCATTTTATAAACGCTATAAATAAATACGGCATTTTAGTAATTCATAAGATCTTCAGCTTTAAATTTCCCTTTAACACGAAATAAATTTTTAAAACTCGGAGGGAAAAATTCTGTGTAACTAAATATAATTTCTTTTTTCCTTCTTCTCTACGTATATTTTCTTTCGTTATATATTAAACCATGCATGATTTAATGACTAAATAAAGACATTTTTAGGAAGTAAGGCAATTACTTACGGATAATTTATTTGAATGAATAATTTAGGTGCTCTAATAAAAAAACAGTTAAATTAGTTTCTGATTAGAAAATGATTCCTCAAGATATGAATGCTATAAAATGTGTTTTCTTGTTTCAACTCTGTCAAGGAATAAATTAATGACGACGAAATATATTGTTATAATTAAATAATCAATAATCGTAATTACCAGACTAAATCATATTTTAACTTTATATTCTTGAAAATTGGCGTTAGAAGCAAGAAAAATTTCTTTTGCTTTCCAGATTTTTCTTTTTATAGAAAAGGCTAAAAAATGCAAATATTTAAATCTTTTGAATATAAATTAAAAGCATGTGTTGTTTACAAACTTTTTAATTTAAATGGAAAATATTCATTTTTACCTTCACATATACGTAGTATAGAGAAAGTATAGTAATCGTTAAAAAATTCGAAATCAGGATTTTGACGAATTTTCACATTTCAGACCTCTCCGAATTCTAAAAACACATTTTTAAGTAAATGTCCGTCTATCTGTCACAAAAAATCACTCAAACCCGCTTTGAGCTAGACGTTTGAAATTTGGTATACGTTCTATACACGAAATTTTGCAGATTTCTATCAAATTTCGAGTAAAATCTACTCAGATTAAGTACGTCTGTCTGTTTAACAGGCTGTTCGAAAATAAATTAACACAATTATTACAAAACAAAGGGAGCTAGACAGATAAAATTCGGTACAGATATTTAATTATATTGTAGATACCTGTCAAATTTTGAACCAAATCCAACGAAGAATGACTGTCTGTCTGTCTGTACTTCCAGAAACATGTAAATTCAATAATTCGAAAATCAAGTGACTTAAATATGTCAAATTTGGTAAGGAATTTTGTGACTACAAGTATAGTTTTAAATCAAATTTTTGTTTCAATCGATCGAGAAAAATATGTCTAAAACAAAAATTCGATTTTTGATACTATTAACGCATGCTTGATATTAATTGCTAAATAACTCGCCAAGGATGATGCTAAATTCCCACTAAAAATTAATATTTCGTAAATATTGTACGATCTAAGGAGCCTTTTGGCCTAACAAGTATAATAGGATTATGCTAGAAAGTTTTGGGGAAACCTCTCCCGCTGGTTAAGAATTGTAATTTTAAATGTTGCAATTAACTGGCAAATGTTTTCCATGTACATTTTAAAATAAGGAAATAGATTTTTCTTACTGATAGATTATAGGCATATTTCAGTTGATAAAAATTTAGGAAACACAGCAATATGAATTATTTTGATATCAGAAAGATTCTCAAGCATTTTCAGAGGTACATGTGATATATAAGATTTTTTCTATACAGAAAATAACACTAAGAAATTTTTACAAATGTATAAAACGCTTTAAAAAATGTCATAAATTTCAATATATATTAATGAAAAAACATTTACGAAAATTGATTGGCATTCATCATGTTACAACAAACGCTGGTGTGAATAACCTTTAAAATTCAGCAGTATAAAAAAATCTTTCTAACTTATCTCTAAACGAAAGTGTTTCATTAATTCCAAATTTGCATTCCTTTTTCGATATTTTTTCTAAGAGCCATACTTGCTTATATCGTCTCTTTCAAAATGCTTGTTAAAATATATGCTAATTTTATGCCATTTTGAAACTGCACCGTAAACCGGAAAAAAATCAATTTCCAAACTGCCCTTTAAGTTTTACCGATATTTAGACTTCCAAAGTGATTCCAGTAATTAGCACTATTTAAATTTCGACAATATTTAAATTTCAAAATGATTAGGAGAATGAATATCAATTGCTTAAAATATATACTTTGTTTTTATAACACCCAGATGTCTCTTCTCTCTTCTGTGACAACTTCTTTTACTCAGAAGAAAAAAGAGAAAGAAAGTTATCGAACTTAATTCGAAATATATCTTCTTTTGAAATTAAACTTACTCATGCAAATTAAATCAGAAAATAGCAATATGCGAATTGCCTTGGAAAGTTAAATATTGGTAAAATTTCAAAAGAAATTGCTGTAATTTATACCATATCGAAAACGTATCATTAACCTAAGGACCAATTTTAAAACATTATAGCATGGACCAAGATCCTTATGTATTCCATTTTTTTTTATCAAATATTTAATGCACACACTCCTTTTGTGCATTTTAAACTTATTTGGAACGAAATATTTAACAAACGATATGCTGGTGAATTTTTAAAGAAGAGAGTGCAAAATCAGGTATCAGTTTCCGTATCCCAGCATGGTTGTAAAATTAGAAAACTAATACGCTTAATAGTGTGCGAATAAATTTAAAATGGTTTATTAATATACCAAAATGTATATAAAGTTTATCATCAGTTAGAAATTAAAAATTCCCGAATTTTCTTTATTTCTTTGTTATTTATAGAAGCAAATCATATAATTTTAAAGTTATAAGAAGGATTAATACGTTTAATTAATACGTTACGTTTTCAAAATCGTTTATTAATATATAAAGCTGAACATAATAGTATATAACCGGTGAGAAACCAATAAATCCCGAATTTTCTTATTTCTTTGAATTTGGTTGCAGAAAATTAAATAATTAGAAAATTTTAAAAAGCGGAACTTTGTAATCAGGAAATAAATAATTCCCCGTCATTCTTGGAATTTCATCATAAAACTCCTTTGAATATTTTAGTCTTCTCTAGAAATAAATTAAGAAAAAGTTTTAACTTTCTCGAATATAATATTTTTTCAAAAACATATTTGCTTTCCTTAATTGTAACTTATTTCATACATTGATTTCTTAAATCTTTTTTAATTCAAACAAAAGCAATTATTTTTCGAAAGGAATAAATTTATTTAAAAAATAAATATTTATATGTATTAAAAATAAGAAAAAAACCCTTTCAAATTTTATAAAAACTTAAATTTTATAAAAAATACTCCGTTCTACAAAAGTGCACACCATTCAAAAATATTTCAAAAATTTAATTATGGCTCTTATCGCAAAATTTAAAAAATATAAGTACAAAAAGCTATAGACCAAAGGGTAAATTTATAATCTTAAAATAATTATCCAAATCATATACTTTTTTAATCCGCACCAAAATCGCAAACATTTGTTAAGTGACGACGCAGTTTCCTTAAAAGAAAAAAAATCTAGTCTGTACATTAAGAGAAGGAGCAGAATTTTTTAGAAGAGCGAATAAAAAACTCTTTTCTCCGACAAAACTGGCCATAAGCTACCGATATAATTTAACTATCACCGTTTCACCCGCAGCGTTTAATAAATACAAAAGCTAAAGCCCAAATACCAAAAACTGTTTCATTTCCTTACCCAAATCCTTTACATTCTTAATACAAACAAAAATCACAAAAATTTCTTAAATTAGCCCGCATTTTGCTTTAAAGAAAAAATATCTAATTTGTATATAAAGAGAAGAAGCAGAATTTTCTAGAATACAGCGTAAATAAAAACTTTTCTAGGACAAAAATTACCATCAGCCACCGATAATTGTATCTATTACCGTTCCACTAGCGGAGTTTAAGAAACTCAAAAGCTAAAGACTAAAGATCAAAGAATGTTTCATTCCACTATCCGAATCCTCTACTTTTTGAATACAAACAAAAATCTTTCACAAATCACAAACCTTTTTTAAAGCAGCACGCAGTTTGCTTTTAAAAAA
>JAPMOR010043764.1:1363407-1384939 GCA_026543865.1 Argiope aurantia
TGTTTCATTCCACTATCCGAATCCTCTACTTTCTTAATGCAAACGAAAATCTTTCCCAAATCACAAACTTTTTTTAAAGTAGCACGCAGTTTGCTTTAAAAAAATAACTATTCTGCAGATAAAGAGCAGAAACAGAATTTTCTAAAATACAGTGTAAAAAAAACTTTTCACTCGCAGAGTTTAAGAAACTCAAAAACTAAAGCCTAATGCTCAAAAACTGTTTAATTTCATTATTCAAATTGCTTATTTTTTAAATCCGAAATAAAACCCAGAATCATTTCTTAAATGAACACTCAATTTTCTTTAAAGAAAATAAAATCTAATCTGTAGATAAAGAGAGGAGCAGATTTTTTGAATAGCTCATAAAAAATCTTCTTCTCGACAGAAATGACCATCAACCACCGTTATATTGTATTTATTACCGTTTAAATCGCAAAGTTTAAGATATAAAAAAGCTTAAGTCTAAATATCAAAAACTATTTAACTGCACTGCTCAAATCCTTTACTTTCTTAATCCAAAATAAAAATCGCAAACATTTCTTAAATATGCATGCAATTTGCAGTAAAAAAAATCTAATTTGTAGATAAAGTGCAGGAGCATGTTTCTTGAAAGCTCTTAAAAAAGACTTCTTTACGAAAAAACTGACAATCAGTTAACGATATTTTGTACACAATACCATTTCACTCGCAGAAATTAAGAAATACAAAAGCTAAAGCCTAAAGACCAAGCACTGTTTAGTGTCATTTCTCAAATCTTCTACTTCATAATCCAAGCAAAAACGAAAAATGCTATTCAAATGAAGTGCTAGAATTTCCTCCAAAGCAAAAGGAAGTGTATATATATGTGAGGTAAAGAACCAAAGGTGATTTTTTCAATAGGTAATAAAATGTCCTCCGTTTGGCTGAACTGAGCTCAAGACTATTTCTCATGCGAATTACTTTTTAATTCGTAGAATATACCACATGAAATGCCGAAGAGCTCTAGATCAAACAGAATGCTAATCACCATCGCGCAAAATTACCTCCCCGGCATTTAATGTAAATTTACGTAGATGGCATCTTAAAGCGCATTACATCCAGATAAACCAGAGCTGTTAAAAAGTCTCATATTTAAAGAAGATAATGAGCAAAATGGTGAAAGCTGCTCATGAGTGTTCATTGCATTAGCATCATGTATATGGCCTAGAGATTGATTCAATAAGCAAAGCCGGAAAAACACTGTAACACATATTCGATACGGTCAGAAAAGTATTGAGAACTCATTTTTAGTTTCAAAACCTTACCAGCAATTTTCAACTTAGAAACCCTCAGATTGAAATACAAACTCTACGGCGAAACCCTACTATTGATTTATGGGTAACGAAGAATTTTGGAGAGGAATAGAAGCTAAAAAGGCATCCGTGAGCTTGGGAGAAAGAAAAAAAAACAGCAAGCAACAAAGGCATTTAACGTAATATATCCAAAAAGCAGCGGTGGTATTGTCAGCTGATTAATTATAGCGACTGAAAAGATCTTATGGTAGAATGTGAACAATGAGTATGGAAAATGGTTTAGTAATTGAAAACATTCAGAAACAGAGATAAAGATTAATGTGCAACGCCAATGAAAAGAAAGCGATGGCAGAATCTAAATATTAATAACTTACGCTGAGAATGCTAAATGAAAGCGCCGGGATCAGAAGTTGTCGGGATGTGTTGAATGATCGGTTGGGTGAATGGCAATGATATACTGGGAATCAGTAGACTAAACGTCATTATTTATGTTGGGATCCTCTCAGAAAGTCAGTAAAATTTAGTATTTAATATCGAAAATTGTTGACAGCAGAAATATTTCTTTAAAAAGCCAAAACGATTAGCATCAAAATAGTATAGCCCTCGTAATATACTATAGCACTAAATATATAAAATACTATAACAGTAAAAATTACATATATTTAATTGTATGCGATGATTATATATAAAAGTGAATTCAGTTATATCTATATGCAAAGAAAGTATGTTTAGATATCCCAAAGAATTAATACTTTTTGTTAAAATATAAAAATTGGTACTTCTGGTTCGTGCAATTATAACTGTACGTGGAAATGAAATTTCTTTGTTCAAAAACATTAAAAAACATATTGAATGAATTAAAGTATTCCATAATCGCAATTTTAAAGCATTTTTGATTAAGTCTCGAAGATGATTTTCTATATTATGAAAATCTTAGATAAAGTAACTAAAAATCTTTCATCTCTGAAATAAATAATTGAAAATGTGGAAATGCGTTAAAGTGATAAGAGAAATTTGTGATTATTTAAGAAATAATAATTCAAGGTCAATAATTCAATGTAAAATATTTGTTTCCCCCGTATAGCAACTGTCGTTTCCAAGAATTGCTCTTAAATATTCGTTTTTCCTTATCAGTTTTCGATAAGTTATTATTCTAGTTGCTATGCATAAGTATTTTAACTATCAAAATCAGAATTATTAACAAGTAGGACTTTCATTGAAAAGTCAAGGTGAATTAAATTAAAATTTAAGGTTTACGAATTTTTAAAAAATACCTTTTTTTTATTGCAGAATCCACTTATCAGCTCATCGCAGAGTAAGACATTGGAGACTTGTTGTTTAAATAAAGAAAAAAAAGACAGCAAATTAAAGGATTTCCTGGTAAGTTGATGTTCAAATTTCTAAATTCTAAATAAGGAAAAATAAGCCTCAGTTCTTGTAACCCTCTAGCTTTTTTCTTGAAATCTATGAGAATGTAAGTACATCCTTGTGTACTAAAGAGTTTTAGACACTATGTCTCTAGCTGTAATGGTTCAATTTAGATTTATGAGAATATTTTTGTTGTGGCTCTTCAGATCTCATGTATTTTACCAGGTAGAAAAATAAGTAACCGACGAAAAATATTTAATGTCATAGTTCGAAAGTCCTTGTGTCAGAAAAGACACTGCATATTTTGCACATTTAGTCAGAATTTCTCGCGTACTTCGGAACGAAGCGAAAAGAACTGCTTTTAAGTCTGTCATTCAGCAGGATACATAAAGTGAGACAAATTTTGATAGCAACCGGATGCATTTAATTGCGGTGATAAGAAAGCGTTTCTAAAGCCCTCATGCTATAGGAAGAAACAATAATTACGTATATTGGAAGGTAAAATGTTTAATACGACAATCGGCTGCTTCCGATTTCTAACTTGAAAGGAGTTAAGATTTATGGAATCTGGGATTACGATACCCGTACTAAGTTAAAGTAGTTGAACACCAAATGTACTTTATTTAGTGGTGTATATTCTTTATGTTATTTAAATCCTGTCTATTTGTCAAGTCTAAACAAAAGAGAAGAACTTTTCCAAGGTTATTGTGCTTAACCACTGCACTTACCTTAGAAAAAATTGGCCTCAAGTTTTATTCTCTTTTTTAAGTTGTAGAATGATATTAAATTCTTCATGAATCTAGCAATGCTCTTAATCGAGGTGTTTAATGGTAAATCATAGCTTTTAAAAATTTACTATGTTTTCTATGAAGACGTTAAAGGAGAAGATTCCTTATATCATAAAAATATTCAGTGATTTTTAAAGAAATGTAGTTTTTAATATGTTATCGGAACATTTCAGCAATGCATTCTAATCTCTGTTTGCAGAGAGGTAAGCGCCATTTTTCTTACTACATAAGTTTAATAATTTTCAAAGGACACGATTCCGATTGTTTCAGTAGTAAAGCGAAGGACATAAAATTTTCCTTATGCTTCCTCTAAAGGTAAATGAATGCAGTTATCCTTTATAAAGAAAACTTCTACACTTTTAAAGGAAAGATGCATATTAAATAAATCTCGGGATATTTCAGCAATGTCTGATAAACTGGGATGGGTCTGATAAACTGGAATTGAATATTCTAAGGTCTAAATGATACATATGTTATTCAGTTCAATGTGTTGCTAGTTTTATTTTGTAGAAGAAAAAGGGAAAAATTATTTTATCATTAAAATAGTTTTAAAAGTAATAGAGTTCTTAAATTATCATCAGTATGTTGCAACGATGCGTAAAATCAGAATATTTTTAATACCTTACCACTAAAGAAAGAGAAGTCAATAATCATTTACCCATAACAGTAGTTTAATTGTATGAGTGTCCAGTTTTTAAACAACAAAAGTAAGTAATAGTTTAGGTTTGCTAATTGGCTTGAGTGATCCACTGCCGCAACAGCAAGTAATAATTCAGATAAATTTAAAATGAAATTTCTAAATATTCACGATAATAGTTCAAAAACCCATTTATATGCTTTCAAACTTTATGGTTCCGTTAAATGCTGCAGTAATGCTTTTAAAATCTTTTAGGTTTCATATGAAGGAAGAGAAGGCGAAATTCATTTAATCATAAGATTAATTTTGATAATTTCATAATAAACAGAATTTCGGAATAGCTGAACAGAACATAATAAACAGAACGGACATCGGAATAGCTGAACAATGCTTACGATGTTTTACGTGACAGCAATGCTTTCAGATAGAAAAATTTTGCCATTAGACTAGTTCCAACGATACATTAATAAGCTAGATGAAATAAATCAATGAAATACTGATAAATAGCAGAATACTATTTCGAAACTTTCCTTAGGATCCTTTTAAGGAAAGAGAAAGTAAATGAACTTTTAAGCATAACAAAGCTTTGAAAAATTTAATATACGTAGAAATTTTAATTTATTTTCATAATAGTTCATGTATGTACGGAGGAAAACCATACAAAAATTAATTGTTTATATTTAACAGTACAAGAGTGCTTTAAAAAATTTGATTATTTTCCTTTAAAGTAAGATTAAAGGAAGAAGCCTTTTTATCAGTTTTTATAATTTGAAAATCAAATAAATTTTCATAAAAAATAGTTCAGCTCTGATAGAAACTTAATGTTTGAGAACACAAAGGTATTTTCAGTATTTACCCAAATTCGATTTTTTTTAAAAATGGAGAATTTAGTTGTTTAGTTTCATAATTTTACTATTGTAAGATATAAAATTAATAATAATAATTTTATTTTCATTAAAATACAAGGGCTATTAAACAGTTTGATAGTTTAAACATTTGAATATATAACAGAAAAAAAAATACTTTCTCTCAAATTCAATTAATTATTAAAGATATTAATTTTGAAAGATAGCCCAGGAAATTTATTTGACGTGCAACCACCTGTTTTGAAACTACATTAGAGCAGTTAATGGAGCTGACTTCGCAATTTTAAATCTGGTAAGATACGGTTCGTAAATTTAAACAAGCTTAGTTCAGTACGATCGATTTAAAGGCTTGTTCCCGAGGCTGGTGGTACATTTATCGCCGCTGTCGTCTTCGGATATGAGCGGTCAAACGATATCCAACCAAACATGTCGCTTCCACGGCCTGTCTACTTTCAGAGTTTCGCGCGAAGCGTTTCACGTCAGACGCGTTACTTCAGCGGAGAATAATGTCCTTTTCTATCGACTTTTTTTTTATTTCAATTAACGGAAGAAGATGAGGATGTTTTTAAGATAAGGAAAAGGAACTGTTTTTATTAGTTTTCATAGTTTGGAAATCAATTTAATATTCATCATATTAGTTTGACTCTGATAAACTGAAACTTCTCGCTTGAGAATTGAACGATATTTTCAATATTTACTCGATTTTCGTTTGAATGTTTCGTTTGAAGGTTGAATGTTTTGTTATTTGAAGGAGGCTTTTTAAATGTCAATGGCATTTAAGAATTTTTTACTGAATTTAAAGCCATAAGTAACTTAACATGTAAACATTCTCGTTCATCTGAGAATCATTCTAAATGAGATTCTACCATCGAATTTGCTTAGTTAGTTGAAAAATAATTTCTTTTTGAGAGAAATTGCAAGATCTATTCTGAAAGACTTCAAACACTGAAGACTTAAAAAAATATTTCGAATCATTGTAAGTGTTTAATTGGTTCTATCTCTGTTTCCACGATGCATTCATATATTGTTACGGAATACCTGTTCGTTTGATATATTTGAGAAATTTGATCAGCTAGATATCGATTTATGTTACTTTATTCCATGGCAAAATATAAAACTCAGGTAGCAAATATATACCATAAGACAGTACTAGCAAAAATCAATAACACAGAAGCAAGCAACAAATCGATATTAAATAACCGTAACTGCTCATAGTTCTAGGAGATATATCAATGTTAATCTCTAGTATTGCTTCCTTTCTCAGTCAGTGTTATGATAAAGAAGAGAGTTTTACAGGTATTGGGGGGGTGGTGATGTTGAAGAATACTCGTCATGCGAGAAGGAGAGGCAGGTAGGTCTGCGGAAGTGTGTAGACTCGGTGATCTTTTATCATCTGCTTGATAGTGAAATGCGGTGAGTAATACATGACAAAGAATTGCGCTTAAATTTAAATGCTATATAAAAACAATTATTGTAAAATCAAGAAATCTTCATCCATTAAAATATAATAACAATATGAGTGAGAACAGAAGAAAGATTTAAAAAAAAAACACTTGTTGTTTTATATGATTCCAGATAATTTATTGATCATTTCGCTCGTTTTCAACTTTCATCATTCTCTCGGGTTCACAGAGGGGACCACAAGCGGGGGGGGGGGTAGTCTGCCTTATAAGGAGGATGCGTGGACTTCTTCCGCTTCTGTTATTAGGCTGGAATACGACCACGTTGGTACTCGCGTCTGTTTTTCTGCAAAATTGTCCCTATTTTCTGCTTTAACTCTTAAATGGTAGTGAGTTTTAGGTTTATCAAGTATGTTTTGATTCGAAAAACCATGACATTATTCTTATTTCTTGTTTTCTATGTTGAAATTCTACGTTGTTTTATGCTGAGATGTTTCAAATGTGACACTTAGCAGCTGCCCATGCACTGGTTACACATAGCTAATCAATGCCCAAAGGAGTGATCTATATTAAAACAATTTTTCCCCTTTCAAGAGTCTGGAATTTTTTACCTCGTAAAGAATGAAGTTAACAATTTACTGCTTTGATTTTTTTCGCCACATTACTAAAATTCTTTTTATAAGTTAGATAGTTATCTGAAAAGGTGCCCAAGTATTTAGTTTCTCCGTTTCATTTTATTTCTCCTATATATAAGTGGCGATAGTATTGTTCTATTCTCAGTTACTATGACTTCTTGACATTTGTCCGTATTGACCTGACTTTTTCACGGTGTAAACTTAGTGATTTATATAACTTAACCGAATAATTTATTGGAGATTCGCTCGTTTTCATCATTCTGTCGGGTTCACAGAGAGAACTGGCAGTTGGTAGTGTATATTTTAAGGAGGGTGCGTGAGCGTCTTTTGTTTCTGTCGTTACGGTGGGTGTAGACAAGAATTTCCAATAAGCGTATTTATACTCCCTATTGGTACTCGCATTTATTTACCTGTAAAACTTTTTGCTGAAACTCTTTAATGTTAATGAGTTTTAGGTTTCTCAAGTATGTTTTGGTTTGAAATAAATCATAGCATTTTTCTCATTTTTCACGTTGTTTTAAGCTGAAGGGTTTCGAATGTGACTCTTAGTAGCTGGCTCCACGTTGGTGAGATATAGCTAATCAGTGATCTAAAGAGTGATTTATATATCAAAACAATTTGTCCACTATCGAGAGTTTGGATTTTTTCCTAGTAGGGCATGAAGTTGACACTTTGTTGACGATTGTTTTTACCATATTACTAAAATGCTTTTTATAGGTCAGTTTGTAATCTGACAAGACCTCCAGATGTTTGATTTCTTCGCTTCATTTGATTTCTCTTATAAATAATGTGGGTGGAGATAGTATTGTTCCCTTCTCAGTCACTATGCCTGCATGACACTTGTCCGTATTATCTGAATTTTCCATGGTGTAAACTTATTGATCTACATAACCTGAAGAGATAATTTATTGATAATTTATTGATTTTTTTCCCCACCATATTACTAAAATGATCCTTATAGGTCAGTTTATAATTTGATAATTCTCCTTGGTTTCATAGCTTCTTCTGATTTTTCTAATAAATAACGTGGGTAGACATAGTATTGTTCCTAATCTCAGTGAATATGACTGCTTGACATTTGTCCGTGTTAACCTGAATTTTCCACTGTGTAACTTATTGATTTATATAACTTGATCATATAATTTATTGACTATTTCGCTCGTTCTCAATTTCATTATTCTCTCGGGTTCACAGAGCGGATATCGGTGGTGGTGGTGGTGGTGGTGGGGATTCTGTCATATAAGAAGAGTGCGTGGCCTTCTATTTTTCTTATTATGATGATCGTAGGTGGGAATTTCCAATATGACTGCGTCGTACTCGCTTTATTTTTCTGTAAAGCATTCCGCCAGATTTTGCTGAAACTCTTTAATGCCAGTGAGTTTTAGGTTTTTCAAGCATGTTTTGTTTCGAAATAAATCATAACATTATTCTTATTTCTCACGTGGTTTTATGCTGAATTATTTCAAATGTTATTCTTAATAGCTGCTCCTACACTGGTGAGGTAAAGCTAATCAGTGTCCTAAGGAGTGATTTATACAAAAATTATTTGTCCCTTATCGAGAGTTTGAATTTTTTACCTAATAGAGGATGAAGTTGTAACTTTGCTGCAATGATTTTTTTCACCACATTACTGAAATGCTTTATATAGGTTAGTTTGTTTTCTGACAAGAAGTCCAAGTAATTGATTTCATCGCTTTATTTGATTTTTTTTAATGAAATGTCGTGGGTGGAGATAGTATTGTTATCTTCTCAGTCACTTTGATTGCTTGACACTTGTCCGTATTAACGCACGTTTTCCGTGGTTCCCGCAAATTTTACGTTTCATGATCACGTTATATAAATCGATAAGTTTATAACTTATTGATTTATAGAACTTGATCATATAATTTATTGCTCCTTCTCAACTCTCATCAATCTCCCGGATTCACAGAGGAAATTGGTAATTTGTAATCTATATTATGAGGAGGATTCGTGAGCGTCTTTTCCTTCTGTTATTACGATGGTTGTAGGGTGGAATTTCCAATATGACCGCGTTGGCACTCGCATCTATTTTCCTGTAAAACATTCCTCCACACTTTCGTGAAATTATTGGTAGTGAGTTTTAGTCTTTTAAACTTTTCTTGTTTGAAATAAACCATACCATTATTCTTCTTTCTCAAGTTGTGTTTCAAATGTGGCTCTTAATAGCTGCCCCTACCCTGATTATGCATGGCTAATCAATGACATAAGGAGAGATTTATATAAAAACAATTTGCCTCCGATCAAGAGTTTGGATTTTTTACCTAGTAGGCGTTGAAGTTAAAATTTTGGTGCCTGGAATTTTTCCCCATATTTCTAAAATGCCTTTTATATGTTAGTGTGTTTTCTAACAAGACACTCAGGTATTTGGTTTCCTCACTTCATTTGATTTCTATATGAAATAATGTGAGAGGAATAATATTGCTCTCTTTTCAGGGACCATTATTGCTTGACGGTTGTCCACATCAATTTAAATCTTCCCCTGTGTATGCCAGCTACGTAGATCAATAAAGTTTTCATTTAAGATATTTATGGCGGTTTCCCGATATATGCATGCTGGATGTAGCTATTTCATTCGAAAAAAGGCATAGACGGCCATGAAAACTTTGACAGATTTAATTTATAAAGGTATTAACATATTAACGTCCTAAAATGACTCTTGTACTACATTGACTTCCGTCATTCTCTCATTTTATAACTTTCGTTTCACAATTACTCTGAATCTTCTATTTGGCGCTGAAGACTGCCAAGTTAAATGTCAGTGTGTAGCATGTATTTTAGTCCAGTGCTTTTATTATACAGAATAAACAAAAGTTATCTGAAAATATCACAATGCATAATATTTCCTTTTAGCTTCAAAGATTTTGCGCTTCTTTCTATAATATCGTAGAGTTAAAAATAATTTCGGAATAACAAGCAGGTTTCTACAATTTCCGTCAAAAGTATTAAGTTAGTTATTTAAAAAAATAAACATTATTTGAGGAAATGTAATCAGTTATTCCGCTAATGGCCAGTAAAAGAACCAGTCCACTTCAAAAGGGAAAACTAACATATTAGCAAAGGAATTAAATTGAAAATGACTTTCGCGAATGGTATATTTTCGAGTAACATCATTTCTGGATATGTATTGTGATTACTAAGCTCATTACCACTTTGTGAAGAAGAGACAACGAATAATTTTAAATATTCTGCCTAATGTGAAAGCTTTTAAATGTGGAGAATCCTCTTTTACTCAATTATTTTGTGCTTGCAATAATAAAAGAAAAAAGACATTACTTCATATATTTTGGACCTGAAGCCGCATCTGCAAATTTAAATTAAATTTACATGATACATTTAACGTTAATAATTTAAAATGCAATATTGAAATATATCCATAGAAGATTATATTTTTAGCATATAAAAATGTGAATTAAAATTAAAATTATATTAGAAATAATCAGACAATTAGAATTAAAACATTTTTCAAGTTAGCAGCGATTTTTTTTGTTGATATTATCTGCCTTATATCCGAAAGAATTCCATGACTGCATTTGATAAAAGCAGGGAAAAAATTAATTATAATAATGATAGTAAAATCACGATATAGCATATTCAAAATTCAATAACGCCTGCATTATTCTTTATTTGATACATGCCATTGAAAAGATGTTCAAGACAAAAAAATCTATGACAATGAAAATATTATCGATTATTCAAAATGCTGCATTTATGAAATTAATCTTCAATTGACGTTGCAAAATATTTGCTTGCACTGTCACTATAACATTCATTTCATCAAACGCTAGAGTTATAACTTGTACAAAAACAGAGCAATATGTTTTTTATAAAATTAATGAGATTATGTGCTTGATTTATCAGTCGAATAAATCAATAAATATCTCTCTTACATAATTTAGTAATATATTTTCCTTCAAACGACTATTTATCAAATCACTATTAAAGTAAGAGAGAAAAAAAACGGTTTTTTATTTATTTCCTTAATTTCTGTTTAATTTCTTTAATTCTAAATTTAATTTATGCTGTTAGAAAGTTTTAATAATGCTTAATAGCTATTATTAAAAGACAATTTTAAAACTCATATGGTATTAACCGCCTTTACCGAAAGTTCAAACTAAGAATTTATGCAAAAACAGAAACACTTTCTTTATAAAGCTTCCAAGAGATTTATTATTATCATTTATTATTATTATTGCTATTATTTATTATTATTATCATCATCTATTATTTTTAAAATAGGCACATGCTGTAATCTTTGTACCCGAAAGATGATAAATTTGGAAATTCTAGTTATTGATTATATAACTATCACACTACGCTTTATTACTATTAATTTATTTCGTTACAAAGTTGAAACAAAATGCAGACATTAAATGAATCTTGAAAAATTGGATTTTTAATTATAAATTAAAAGTACTATTTTCAATTAGAATAGTTCTGTTATTCATTAAATAAATAAGCAATTGTCTTGCTTTTGTTAACAAAAATATTTATTTAGTCTTTAAGTCATGCATGGTTTAATATATAATAGGAGGTATTACATGCTGAGAAATAGGTAAATAGGAAGGCAGAAAACCGGAAAAAGATACCTTGTGAAAGTATTTTGGGCGTACGTAGTTTTAAAAAAAATGCCAATATACCATTTTTGTTCTGTGTGAAAATATTAGCTCTTACGCTTCAAAAGGTAAAATTACAAGGAAACCATGCGATTACGAAACTTTTAGAAAACTAATAAATTTACACGTACGCACAAGCGCACACTCGAAATGAAATTATTTGTTCAATTCTTTTCATGTAAAATTTAAGCACAGAAAATAACGAAGTATTCTTGTATTGTTACCAAAAGCGAAAGATTTTTCAGTTACCTTTGAGAAAAGAAAATTTTATTTTTTTCTATTTAATTATTTAATCCCGAAAGTAATATTTAATCTTAACCCCACCTATTTTGTTAACAGAATATGGCAAATGAATTTGACAAATGAAACAGTTATTTCATTAACTGCACGTTCTTTCAAATAGCAATTTTTTAAATACAAATTAGTCATAAAAATTGCTCAAGAGAAATAATCAAAGCAACCAAAATTGTAAATGAGTATCGACAAAATTATTCTACTGAAAGTAATTATTAAAAACTCTCCTATTAATATTTAATACATGGTTAAATCTTGCAAGTAATGTTTCTTTTAATTAAAGTCGTAAAATGCATATGAAATTTTTGTAACACTTAATTATCTTTTTTTCTCATTATTGTCAACTTTCTTAATTAAAAAAGTAACATTTCTTTTTGAAAACAAACTTAGTTGTGCAAATCAATTCAGAAAAAATCAATTTCTTAATTGCCTAGTAAAAATTTTACCAATATTTGATTTCCCGAAGTGACAGCTGCAATTTATGCCATTTCGGAAAAGCCCACAGAAAAATATCAACTTCCAACCCAAAATAGCTTGGGTTGAGATCTGTAGAGATTCAGTTCATTTCTTTGGAAAATATGTTGTATGACGCCTCGTGAGTGTTTTAAACCATTTTTGGAAAAAATGTTTCACGGCTGATCTGTCGTGACACTTTCGAGCCAGGAGTGACGAATCAAATGTCTCCCGTATATTTTACAGTGAGAATCCGATATCAGTCAAAACCCGATTTAACTAGGTAAAACTAGTGTTGTTAGTCAAAACGCGTTTTAACTAACAGCGTTAGGGGTAACCCAAATTAACTAGGGAAAACGCGTTCTAACTGAGAGTCCTAGGGAGAACCGATTTTCCTACCGGTTTATTTCAGGAAATCATAGATCACAGATAATCAGAGTACTAGTTTGGTGCAAAGGTTTATCATATTCACTGGTTTCCAGTTCTGAATTCAATGTATTGCCGCAAATATTCTTGACACAAGAACGAGTACCGAATCAAGAAATTTCGTAGAGAACAGCAGCAAGAAAACCAGCTGTAGGTAGGAACTGGACAAGGGTTCATCCTATTTCTTGTAAAAAAGATTTTTCTTCAAAGAGAAGTTTCTGCATGAAAAATGGTACTCTTTGCAATTCAAAGTGTCACAGTAGTTTGCCTTGTCGAAATAAGTAATTTGTAATAACGGTACTGCATTAAGTAATATCCAAATAAAACATATTTTTCTTCAATGATAGGTTCTTTCTTCAAACACTGTGTTACTAAGTAAAGTTAAATACAATAATTTAGGATAGATGCAGATAATATTGTCTATCAAATCAGTCAAAACACGAATAAAATGGGATCTCACTTGCACTGTTAGTTAAAACGCGTTTTCCCGAGTTAATTCCGTTTTGACTGATTTCGGGTTTTCGCTGTAACACCCAAAGGCGGATAGTAAAATTACAAGATAAATTCTTCTAATAGCACATAAATTTGAACCATTTTTTAATGTATCAAACTGCATGTAGCTGCAAATATAAGTGATATTCTATTAATTTCCTAATTACCTTTATTCCTTTAATTTCTGACGCAGCCAATCATGTATTTATAAAATTATAAAAAGTGCAATTTTGTAATCAGAAAAGTGAAAAATTCACATCTTTCTTGAAATTTCCACTTAAAACTATTTAGAATATTTTATTATTCTTTATAACTGAATTTGAAAAAGTGTTATTTTTCCCAAGTACTATAAGTCTTTAAAAACTAATTTACTTTGTTGAATTTTGATTAATTTATTACATTAATAACTTAAATGCTTCTCTCTATCAATCCAAAAAAATGTTATTCAAATGTAATAAACAATTTATTCAAAACATGAAAAAAAAATCCCTTGTTTGCACATAAAAAAAATGATCTTGCAAGTGGGTCTTTTCTTAAAAATTAAAAATATTCGTAAAAATTCTTTTTATTTTGTTTTCATATTCCGATAAATTATTATCATTTATAGCATAGGGATTTTAAATATCGATATCCAAATTATTAATAGTTGAACTTTAATTGAAAAGTTAAGGTGAAACGAGTTAAAGATTGATATTCAGAATATTTTAAAATATGCAATGCTGAGTAAACCATTGGTGAACCGTTTTCTAAATATCAAAAATAAACCTCAGTTTGGAGGATCTTCCGGAATGTTAACGCTTAAAGCTTCTAAATTCTAAATAAAGAAGCAAAAGTCTCCATCTTTGTAAAAATATTTTTTTAACATTTCAGAATATAGATATAATATTATATAAGAGTTTCGAGCTCTCTCTCTCTCCATCTGTATTTATTTGGTTTGGATAGCTGATACTACTACGAGACCAATCCTATTAAGGGGTATCTCAATCAATGGAAATGAGAATTTACCGTGCAATTAAGAAGGTTCTTGCTTCCTTGGTGAACAAAATAATAGAATGGGGGTTAAGTTAACCTCATTCCGATGATAATTCGAGCCACTGCGTAAAAAAAATGACATTATTTCCCCGTGGTAGGGGTTATTTTGCATTCACTAAAGAATCCGTTTTAAATTTTTTGGCGGCTCCGACATCCAGCATGGCGGAGGGTAGTTTCTTCGCTGTCGTGGTTACCATGAAACCACCATTAAAAGAAGATAAAGGGTTAAATTGTTGAAAAAATAATCAAATAACGCTGACGGGTGTCATATAATTTTGGACAAAAAGGTGTTGATTTCATTTGATTGAGTAAAATGAGTAATAGAGGTTGATTCGTCGTCATCATCTGACTAAAGCTCAAAATTATGACTCCACTTCAAAACTGCCACATGTAGCTTTAGATCTATTAATTACATTAAGTAAAACTTTAAATGGTCAGTCATGTATTAAATATGCTCTTTGATAAAAAAAAAAGTCAAAATAACTTTTTTTTCGAAAAGAAATATCACAAGCACTGTGAAATGTTATCTTAACTTAAAAGCCCTTTATTTCTCATTTATCTGCCCATGTTATCATTTACTCATTTTTATATCAATTAAATTAGGCTACCCATTGATTTAAAGTTGATAACAATAATTAATTCATTATTTTAGCTTCCGCGAAATAGACTCAAACAGTAGAAGGAAAAAAAAAAATAATAATTTATTTTGGAAACAAGTCAGGTGATCCATCTCTCTCCTTCCCTCTAAAAATTAAAAATAATACTTTAGGACGAATTGGATTCGATTATTTAGATTTGGGTGCATCACCAACTTTTTACTAACCAATCGCTGGTATAGCGCCTACGTGCGCAAACCCACCAACTCAAAGCTCTGCATTCGTCTTACCTGGCAACAATCCTTTCTAGTTCGCTCCTTCTTCTCGTCTGAGAGCAACATTCAACTCAAAGAGCTGCAAAATTTGGAAATCCAGGCAAGTTTGTCCTTTTTCTCTTAATGATAAATTATCGAATCTCTTAATGATAAATTATTAATCAGGTCGCTTTTATGTCTTAGTGAGATTTTTTAAAGAATTTATTTAATTTATAAAATAAATTTAATTTAAATTAATGCTTATTATATATAAAAGCTTCCTTTTATAAAGATATTATATTTGCCTTCTTTAAACATTTTTTCTGAGTGAAAAGATTTTCAAGAGATATATAGATATAAAGTGTGAAGGGAATCTAAATTTCTTTACAAATACATATGAAGTTGACCTTTTTTTCTCTAATCATTTTGGAAATTTGAATATTCGTTGAATTTAAATA
This sequence comes from Argiope aurantia, assembly GCA_026543865.1. NCBI lineage: Eukaryota > Metazoa > Arthropoda > Arachnida > Araneae > Araneidae > Argiope > Argiope aurantia. Next base: position 1,379,012 of record JAPMOR010043764.1, read on the forward strand.
TAATTTGTTAATTAAATTTTTCTGGTAAATAACGCTCTTTAAAAATAGGCATAAATTGCTACAATCATTTTCTAAATACGATTATTGCTCAAAATAAAAATAAAAAGTGCACGGAAATTGAATTTTTTCGTCAAATGGTGCGATTTTTAAATGGTATAAAATTGGCTATCTTCTAATCATTTTTCTATTAAGTTTTTTGTAATAAGAATTATTAATGTAAAAGGTTTTAAGTGTTTAAAAGGATTTAATTAATTGGAAATTCGTAATTGATAAATCGCTGTCCATTTAGAGTCAATAAGATTCGATTGCAGTTGAATATTAAAAAAATGTTCACTTTGGTGCTTGTAATAGAATTATGAATTCGTATTTAAATTTTATTAATATATATGTATTGACATTCGTTGCATTTTTAAAAATCTTAACTGAATTTTTAGAAAATTTCTGCTTATTTCCGAATATCGTTTAACGTTAATTTTCTGTTGATATAGTTCTTTTAAAATCCACAATTTTCCCTTCAAATGAAGAAAAAATATCCATAAAATATTTTTAATTTAAACTTAAAATTTTAATTCTTCACTCTTTTCCCCTCTTTTCAAAAAATAAAAATGGAGAGGAATCCGAATTTTATAACCGAAATCAACACATTTTTCAAAGCATTAAAAATTGAAAATTGTTCTGAAATGAAAATCATTATTATTGATTACATAATTATCTAATTACGGTGAATTAGCTTTAAATCATTTCGTTACAAGCCCGAAACGAGAAAAGCAAATATTAAGCATTTTCTTTCACGAAGCGTGAGATTTTTAATGAATAGCTGCAAGAATTATTTTGACTGAGAACTGATCAAATATCTTTTCAAATAATTTATGCATAAGCAATTAAGCTGCTTTTTTATAAATAGATTTATTACATGGTTTAATATATACTGAAAGGTAATGTACGGTGGGAAATAAGAATGAAATCAATTATATTGAGTTGCATAGAAATTCTATTTTCGAGTGTAAACGAAATTCAATTCAAAGGAGAATTTGAAGAACCAGAGCTTATTTTTTATTTAAAAGGTTTCATTTATATTAGAGAATAAAAAAGCGTTAAAAACGGTAAACAATGGCTCGAAATTTTAACATTCGCTCCGAAACAGCCTTTGTATAATTTCGAACGGAAGCATTAATTAAAGACACAAGCAAAATATGTTTTTTAAAGCTATAATATATATATATATATATATGTCCTATATATTTGTTATTGAACTTTTATTCAGTATGCTCTCCCGTGATCATAACTTTAATAACAACACCAAAACTTTGTCTTTGACTTTTGATTAGTTAATTCATACCGTAGAAAAAATAATTCAAGTTATTTTGAAAATAACTCAGCGGCTCCACCCCCTTCCCCCATCTAGTGAACAAATGCGTCATTTCGAAAGAAATCTTGATTGGGCCGTTTTAGATTGGGAGGGACAAAACCTTCTATAAGGGGACCAATAATATGAATATCGCCCCCGTGCGTGAAACTATCGGCGCAGAGCTTTCCTTGTGGCATTCTGAGAGTAGACCTGCCACTCTTACCTTGTTCCTCGACCTGGAAGCAACTCTCCTTTTTCCGGAACAACTCTCCCTTTTCTCAACTAGGCAAGTTTCTTTTCACTTAGTCTTAACGATAAAATTTCGAAGACTCGACTTAATGAATATTCGTTAAGCAATTTCACTTCGTTAATTTATTGACAGTATTTGAAACTATATTTCTCAATGATTAATTTTAAACTTAAAAAGAAAATTTGCCTTTTACGAAGGTATTTATAGAATTAAATAATCGATTTATTTTTTAATTTTTGTTTTAAGTAGAAGAAATTCTTGGAGGAAAAAAAAAGATAATCTAGATATCTAAAAAATTAAATATATGTTTTGAGAAGTTGGAGTTTGACGTTCTAATTCGAAATTTGAAACGTTGTTCGGAAAAAGAATTTTTTCTATTTAAGAATGCGTTTTCGAAATGGCATAAATTAGTGCTATCATTTTTTATACATAAATATTGATAAAAATATTTAATGCAGAATTAATTCTTAATATTTAATGCATAATTAATTTTTAATATATAATGCAAAATCAATTTTTACTATAATTATTGAATTTTTAAGTTTATTAATTGAATTATGACCTATATTCTTACTGAAATAAAATATATTTCTATATTTAAAAGGAATAATGAAAATATTTTGTATTTAAATATAAAATCAATAAGCGCGATTTTAAAGGTTAAAAAAAATTTAGCCACAATCATTTGTCTAGCTTTTTTAATAATGCATAATTTTAATCATGCAAAGTTTAATATATAATGAAAAATAATGGACTTTGAGAAATAAGAATGAAATTAATTATTCTGAGCTATACAGATACTCTTTGTTTAAGTCGTAAGAAAATTCATTTAAAGGAAAAAATTAACACAAAGGAGCTTATTTCTTATTAAAAGGCCTTATTTGTAGTAGTGTTTTTAAAAGCTTTATAAGTGCTGACTTACATATCGTAATCTGTTCATCATTTGAAATTAAGACGATCGCTCCAAAACAGCCCTTATGTCATTTCAAAAGCAGGCATTAAAAAAACCGTATAAAATATATGTATTTTTTAAAGCTAATATACCGAAATTATTCTTTATATTGAAAACTTTCCTTAATCGCTACCAAATGCTACTTTTACTAATGTCATATTTGTCTGTGTATGATCTATATATTTTTACTATCGACCAACAATTCACGGTGCTTACCGTGAGGTAGGGTTCACGGTAAGCACCGTGAGCCCCACCTTTTGTCCCCCTCCCCATCCCAGAGAATAAATACGTCATCAGGAGCAATTTGAATGGATAATTTTCTGTTGGAGGGGGGGGGGGACAAAATCTGCTGTAAGGAAACCAATGACAGAAATGTCGCCCACGTGCGCAAACAAATCGACTCAGAGCTATCCATACAAAGTATAGATATTTTCGGTGTGAGGACCCTCCCTCTTTCTTGCAAACCTATCAGGAGAATGTCACCCACGTGCGCAAATTTATCGGTGCGAAAGGTATACTTAAGACATACCTGAGAGCCAAACCTTACACATCGCTCCTGACTCTCTCCCTGAAAGCATCTTGTAAAGGTTCCTCCTGACTTCGGATAGGCAAGTTGTTTTCCGCTTTCTCTTAGCGATAAAACACCGAAGAGAAAATGCGATGAATGTTCATTAATCATTTTGCTTTGTTGTATTAATTACTTTTTACGAGTCTTGGTTAATTAAGCTTAAATTTAAAAGGAATGTTTACTTTTTATGAAGGAATTCGATAAGTTAGAAAATTTTCGATTGAAAAAATCCGTTAGATGAATGCTCGTTAATCATTTTGCTCTGTTGTATTAATTACATTTTACGTATGTAGTCTTAGTTGATTAAGAATGTTTACTTAATGTTTCGAATGTTTGAATGTTCGAAAGAATGTTTACTTTTTTCGAAGGAATTTATTAAGTTAGAAAATTTTCGTTTCTTTAAAAAATTATTTCCCTTAGAGGAAAGAGTTATAAAAAATAATAAATAAAACGGAGCATGGATTTTTAAAAAAATATATATACGCTTTGAAAAGTTAATATTTTTTTGAAAATTTGGAAATTTAATTATCGGTAGAATTCAAAAGTCATTTCGTAGTTTGAATTTTTCCAGTTATTGACATAAAATTAGCCTATCTACTAATGTTTCTTATAAGCATTTGAATCAGGTATTGTTATGTGGAATTTCTTTAAAAATAAAATTTATGAAATATTTCACTCGGAAAGGAATGAAAATTCGAAATCGATGAAACATTAGCCCTTTTAACCACAAATTCATTAAATTTTGTGTACAACTAATATTAGAAACTGCCCCTTCGAAGTTTGTATTAAAATGATACGCATTTAATTTTTAATCATGTTTATGTATTGAAATGTATTGTTTCAAAATTTTATTGAATTTTAAAAAAATTTCTGCACAAATCCAAAGATTGTTTAAAGTGTATTTCTGAAAACAATAATTTTTATAAATTGTTCGCATTTCTCAGAACGTTTGAAGGCAAATGTGATGTAAATAAGTAATACATATTGTTATTTACATATTATGGAGTTATTGATTTTTGAAGGGAGCCATTTTACTTTCTTCACAGCGGTTTTTTTAAGTTTCGTAGACGCGTAGCCATTCCGATAGCCCGAACGCGAAGTCATGGCACTTGTTGCTTTACTTTGGTCATATTTAACATAGTGCTGATATTTATGTCTGGTTTTACTTTTCAACTAGTCAAAAATGATGGCATATAGAACTAAAGACGTTCTCGCTCAGATATCGTTATCATCATCTGACCAAATTTCAAAATTATGATGTCATTTCAAAACCACCTTTATAAAACTCCGAAGAAAAGTATTAATTAAATTAAGCTCATTTTAACGTTAAGTTATATATAAGATATTCTTTGCTAAAACAAGCATATCGAAACAATTTTTTTCCATGAAACGTTTCCATAATCGATCCCAAAAGCAACAGATGTTATGTTTGCCCTTATATATTTCTATTTAATGGTTATCGGACGCCAATTCATGGTTCTTTTCATTGACTGTAACTTTAATAACAAACAAAAAATCCTTTAATTATCGGGTAGTCGATTTTTGACTCTAGAAGAAAATCATTAAATTGATTTTTAAAGCAGTTCGGAGGAGGGGGTCAAATCGTTCCTCCCCCAACACCTATCCACAGAATAACTACGTCATTTCAAGAGCTTGCGCCTGATTGGACCGTATTGAGTTGGGAGGGTCATAAGACCTCTGTAAGCAGACCAACCAACGGAGTTCTGTCCTCGTGCGCAAACGCATCCACTCAGAGCTGTCCATACAAATTATAGAATTTTTGGTAGGGAGTGTTGCCCCCCTTTTTACAGGCCTATCACGTAAATGTCGCCCACGTGCGCAAATTCATCGGCGCAAAGCTAACCTATAAGGGTAACCGAGAGTAGAAGTTCCTTCCATTTCACTTCCGGCTGTTGCTCGTAAAGCATCTTCTAGAGGTTGCTGAAGATTTCGGACAGGCAAGTTTTTCCCCCCCGCTTTCTCTTAGTGATGAAGCGCGAACGAGATGAAGTTATGGATGGTGGTTGATCGCTAGCTAACTTAGTCGTTAGTGATCGTTAGTTAGTCGTTGAGTTAGAAGCATTTTTAAAGAAAAAAAATTACTTAGTACGATTAATTAAATCTGGAAAAAAAATACGCGAATTTTATAAAAGAGTTTATAGATTTTCCTTTATTTTAAAATTTTTCTTCTGATTATATTTAGTTATTAAAAAAATTATTTATTTTAAAAGCTACAGAAACATTTAACAATATGCAATTGTTTCTTAATCTTTGAATGTTGATATGAAATGCAATTTGAGAATAATATTTTTAATATTAAAGACGATTTATCAAAATATTATTAAAACATCTATTTTTTAACTTTTTTAATATGTATTTTGAAACTGAAAATATTAAAATAAATGCCTTTAAATTCAAATATTGGGAAATATATAAGGAAAATTGATTTTAATTTTGAACTAAGGAAAGGCTTATCTATATAGAGAAAAGTTATTAAAAATTTATTATATCTGAATATTAATAGACCTTAATTTCAATGTTTATATTAAAGATTAAATGGCAAATTTTTATTCATACTTGTTCATGAATATGTATCATAATTTTTATAGAACATTTAAAGGGTTTTGGTGTTTCTTAACATTAGTAATCATTATGAAATAATTTTTATAAATCAATTGTATTTTATGCCATTATGTGATGTAAAAGAGTATTTCATAAAAAATTATTAAATATAAGTTTGTTTATTGAAATTTAATTTTGCACTAAACTGTATATATATATATATATATATATATATATATATATATATA
>JAPMOR010043764.1:1396197-1443424 GCA_026543865.1 Argiope aurantia
TCTCTTGTACAGTACGTTTCGTTTGTGACACAGTCTCTTTTAAGTCTTTCATCCACAGTGTTAAACATGGTTAGAAAAAGGCGATATTTACAGCATTAAAGAAGTTTGTCACTGCAGACAAACTTGGATATTATATGGAAATGTGCATAGAAAACGCACTTGGTGTAAGGACAAATAGGCCTTCTACTGTCACAAAGCCGGGACTACACTCCCCAAAAGTTCTTTTGTCCATTTGGTGGGATTGGAAAGGCGTAATTTTCTACGTGCTCCTCCCTGTAGGTGAAACAATAAATTCTACGAAATACTGTCATCAACTGGATCAAATAAAAGTTACCATAGGAAAAAAAACCCGGCCAGAATTAATAAACCGACGAGGCGTTGTTTTTCTTCATGACAACGCGAGACCAGAGACCATATATTGCATTAGTCGTAAGAGCCTCTCTCTTACAGTCTGATTGGGATGTTTTACCGCATCCTGCCTACTTTCCAGATCTCGTTTTATCTGATTATTACTTCTTTCTGTCCTTAAAAAATTCTCTTAGCGATAAGCACTTTAAATCCATCAGCGAAATAAAAGCGCACCTCGATGATTATTTCTTGTCCAAAACTCAACAATTTTGGAAAGAAGGCATAATGAGGCTTCCTGAGAGATGGAAGAAGATAATAGAGCAAATGGGTTCTTATATAACAAAATAAATAATATCATAAACAGTAAATATTGTGCCTTCATTTCATATTAGAAATAGGAAAGAAATTTATGGGACACCCTAATAACTAAGGTGACTTAGCATTACTATTAGTTCTTTGGGGACAGAGATCTAGTTCGAAACCCGTTTCCTATTCAGGTGCAGTGCGGAAGTTTGAAAATAGGAACACCATCTTGGGTGTTGCTCTCATCGTGTAACCACGGCTCAAAGTTTTGATATTTGTTTAGTAGTCCCAGGATTGCTTGGGACTTAAATATAACTGAAGTATGAAAAACGGTTGAAATATTTTTAAGAGTAAAAATAGCTCTTTCTCACTATAGCCTCCATTAATACGCTATATAAAGTTTTCTGCAATAATAATAATAATAATAATAATAATAATAATAATAAAATCAGTGCGCTAATTAATGAAAAAATAGTCCATATATTGGACACATCTGTATTAAAGGATTTATTTAAATTCAGTGAGACTGTTTTAGTTTTAATTTAATATTTATCTGATTAGAAATGATAAAGAAGGAACTGATCATTTTGCATATTTTGTGCGATAGAAGAAAAAAAAAAGAACCAATTTTTTCTGAATATTAATATGTATGAAACTTCCGCCATTTCTGAAAAATTAATTTAATCTGATATTTTTATTAAATTTGAATTATCTTACGAATTTCTTGATGTATTCCAAGTATGGAGTTTCCAATCCAGCACGCCAAGAAGTTTTTTATTTAATATATGAGAAAATTATTATTATTAAATTACTCAGTTTCGTCTACGTAAGAATTCAGCAATGCTGCACGCATCAATTAAGATAATCTGTATTTTTGTTATTAATTACCTAACTTTTCCGAAATTAGGAAATCTTGATTGGTAATTAGCTTTTAAACAATTGCAGTTTTCCATGTCAGTGAAGCCAATCATAAATATTCAAAAGTAAATTTCTAGTTTGTGGTTTTGTTTAGTTATACTAACACCACGTTTTGAAGCCGACTAAGAAAATTTGAGGAATGATCTCAAAATTTTGAGTCGCGATCAGAAGATGAGGTTGACATTTGAAATGACTTCTCTCCCAGTTGCAACAAGACACCAAACAAATGACATTTGGTCCAGCCAGATTTTCTTTCATAGCATCGCTTCATCGGCGGAATCGTGTTTCGAACTTAGAGCCCTCAAGTTTCAGATGTCCAGACATCAGGCCGTGGTGACAAATTGTCATTACGGCTCAGGGGAGGTGGTAAGTTAAAAGCATTTATTTGCAGGAATCGACCGTGCTTTTCTATTTGAAGCTATCATTGAAGCTGTAAAAGCTATTATTTACATTTTTGTATTGTATTAGATGGCGAATTATCTATCTGAAACTACTGCCAAAATTGGTAAAGTCCAGCGAATTGTGATATGAAAAAAAATAATATTTAGTAACTATTTTAGTGATTTAAGTTGTATATTTGGCTGTTCAAAACAGGCCTGTAAGTTTGCTTCCGGATATTTTATTAGATAAATTGTGGAGGCAGGATGGAAATTAATTCAACAATTTTTCGCCTTTAAATAAAAAAAAGTATTAATCAGCGAGAAAAAATTTCAGTTAAAAGGTCGTAAATCCTGCAAATACATATAGCGGGAGCTTTTGGTCATTTTTTGAGTTAAATTGTGTCAAATGTAAATTTGAAAAATGGTAAATTTGAAAACATATTCTTCATGCTTTTAAAAAAATTTAACGAAATTTTTGGAGTTGTATTTTCGTTCTTGTTATATAAACGATAATAAATGGTTAAAATTTCAGATCGATTCCAGTTTTTTTTTTTTAATTCGATGTCGCCAAAAAAAAAAAAAAAAAAAAAAAAATAAGGGCGTCGTAAATTGCCTATAATTTTAAGAATTCACGAGCTGAAAAGTAGTTCTTTTCATAAGTGTTATTGTTTTCTTAGAAATGTTATTAGAATTGACGAATTAAAAAAAACAACCATTAAAACTGAATTTTAAAAAATGGTCTACCTTTACGATGATTGATTCTCCAAAAATATTAATTAATGGTATTCAGCAGCATAATGGTCATCAAAAATTGTATTCAGACTTAATAATTTAGGCAAAATGTTAACTCCAAATTTAATATTTTAATTTTAGCTGGGTTTTCTTTACTTGTGAAAACAGGTTTTTAGTGTATTATCTGAAATCTTAAAATAACACTTTTAAAATTATTTTGTGATACGCGACTTTTGACTGATAGAAAAATATTTTAGGCATATGTCGCCGACCTTGTTGTTTTCGAAAAATTAAAAAATAAACCAGATATTGATCTGAATTTTTTACCTGTTATTTCTAAGTAAACAAACATGTTATATTAAAATACCAAAAATTTTGATTAATTTGTTTAAGTGAAAAACATTTTTTATTTAATTTTTTTTATTTACTCCTGATTTAATTCAACCATGATAACACGAGGCTGCTCATTTTAAATGCATTTTTAATACTTATAACTTTTTAATTTACATTTTTCTTCTGTGATTGAAATGCTAAATACCTGTATTCCTCCTCTCCTCTACCGTCTTACCCGGTAACATATTTGGATGCAAACTTAAATTGTGCTTTTAACAGACAACTCAACAACTTAAAAAATCAATTTGCTGTTATGTTTTTCCTTAGATTTTGATATTTTTCATGGCAATTCGATTGGACTTATAGATACTCTAAATTCTAGATATCTTAGGGGAAAACACTTTCCACTTTCTGTTCTAAATGCTAAAAGAAATCAATTTCAAAAAACATATTTAGTTACATGAGAACTTCTAGGAATAGACTACGTGATTAGGGATAGACTCTTACTTCATAATTTAGACTTCTCTGCTGGCACTCGCTCCTACAAAATTTCTGGCCTCACCAATGTGATGATGGGGGGGGGGGTATAATTGATTTATTTTCAGGTACTCCGCCAAACATGGCGAATTCATTAGAATCAAAATTCGAGTCCAAGACACTTTGATAGTAAGATTTACAATCCGAATTCGAACTATCAGAAAAAGAACTTAGTAAAATCTCGTATAACAAAAGTAAAAAAAAAAAAGAAAAAAAATTTAAAAGAAACGGCTTTAAATTAAAAATTTTTATTATTCATAAATTATTATCCATTAATGCATGCAATTAATTTTTCCTAATGTGATACCTTTTCTTAATGTGAATACTTTAATCTACCAATACCACAGACAAGTACACTTAGAATGCTTAACACAAATTAAACATTTTTATTCCCTTAAAATATTGATCTAATAAGCTCAAATTAGATACTATACGGTTTTCAGTATGCAAATTGTCTAGACTTAAAGTCATTAAAATTTCAACTGAGTTAATTAAATTGTTTGAGAAGACAGAATGAATAGATTCAACAATTTTGAATGAGTTAATTAAATTGTTTGAAAATATATAATAGAACGAATAGAGATTTAAAACTGAACTCCATTAATTTGAAAAGTTTATTTTGTTAATCTCGTTGATTCTTATCTCTTATCTCTCAGTTATTTAGGAGAGAGATAAAATCCTGCAAATAATTTCTCATCTCAATTCACTAGTTTTATTTACCCAAATTATGTTTCTACTGTTTTCAATATAAGGCTAACTTTTTGAGAAGGTTAAAAAATTATAGTGGGAAATGATAAATTTCAAATACATTTGCTTTTCTAAACCTTTTAGAACAAATTTTCTTCCTTCAGCTGTTTGAAATTTCACTCCGTATCTGATAGATGTTTCTACTTTACCGCATACGTATTATATAGAAAGTATAGTAATCGTCAAAAAAATTGAACTCCAGATTTTGACGAATATGCGCGTTTTAGACCTCCTTTGAGTTCGAAACACGCATTTTTGGAAAACGTCCGTATGTCTGTGACAAAGATAATTCAAATACGTTTTGAGTTAGATGTTTGAAATTTGGTATGCGGTTTTCACACCAAATTTGGTATGTGACTTTTTGACAAAATATGTAAGTTTGTGCCAATTTTTGGCTGCAATCAGTTAGGAAAAATGCGTATAAAACACAGATTTGATTTTCGAATACTACTAATCACATACCAGGGATTGATAAATAACTCGCCAAGGATGATACGATGGATTCAGAAAAAAGGCTATCATTCAGTTAATATTTCGTAGCTATTGTACGCCAATGCCAAGTAAGGCGTTCTCTGGCATGGCAAGTTAATTAAAGAGTATGTGAGAAAACTTTAGAGAGACCGCTTCCGCTGGTTAAATTTTCAAATTTTTTATGAAAAGGCAACTGTTAGAATTAAGAAACAATCGTTTAATCATATCAGTCAGACTATAGGTAATATTTTGGGCTATTCATAGGTAAATACTGATAGGCGGCTTTAAATCTTTAGCAGTGTTGCCCAATGGCTGTGAAATCAGCTTAATTCAAATATTCAGATTCAGGAAATTCTATCTTAGGTTATCGGAGATATAACCACATGTGAAGAGGGGGGGGGGAGGTTTGCAGGAGGGGAAGTCGGAGAGGATCGTGAACAGGGCAATAACACCACTGACTGATTTTTATCCGAATATATATATATACATTTCAGTACTATTATACAGTTTTTCAACATTTCACATCCGCCAATCCACGGTTCATAATTCTATTAATAACCGAGAATGCCATTATTGTCACAATTTGGATCAGAAGAATTTAAAAAAAAATTCTATTCACTATAGATCATTTTGAGGCAGCAAGTTGGAGAATGTCTTCAACTGTATTATGCAGACATCTTAACAAATCTGCCTGCGAGCGATGAATTGACTGTGTTCCTCTGAAACGAGTATAGAGAATTCCCAATTGCTTTGGAGATGTTAGGAAAATACCTGCTTTTAGTATTGAGAAGGGGTTCTTTATCTATTTCGGTAAAATAGCTGGGAAGTAGGAAAGCTGATTGATTTTGTAGATGGTTTTGTCTTTCTCTGTGTGGTCATTCAAATCAGTTTAATGCAAATGAACTTAATACAAGCCAGTCCCAACTGAGTAGATAAAAAATGCATGTCTTGTGAACCAAGAAGAAATAATATCCTAAGGTTTAGAAAAAGACTCTGGTCCCTTTCTGCTCTGGAGAGAAAGCGGTTCTACATGCCATCAATCTTTCTTTGGTAATAGGCACCTTTATATAAGAGATGGAATCATGGTTTATACTGAGGCCTCTCTGGAGGATGAAACTAAATTTTCTGTTTCCTCCCCCCCCCCAAAAAAAAAGATCTTTGGTTGCTCAGAAGTATAGGGAAAAGATCTTATTCTTTTTTCTTTGTGTGTGTGTGTAAAACTTTAAGATGATGCCATAGATAATGATTTTATCTTAACAGATGATAAACTCGACATTGGCTGGGTGGAAAGTATAGGGAAAAGATCTTTAATTCTTTTTGTGTAAGATTTTAAGCTGGGGGCACATATGATAATTTTATTTTAACTGATGATAATCCCCGAGATTGGCTGGGCAGAAAAATTGTAGAGATTCTAAGAATAGATAGGGAATAGAAATTGATCATTTCTATTCCCGGGTCGAATACTTGGAACTTCTTTGGAAGGTAGAGGGCTATATTCAGTTCTCCTGAAATATATTTATCACATTTGCTGCCACGATTTACAACAGCGATTCAGAAATTTCAATCTAATTAGATGATACTTTCGCTTCCATCTCTTAATTAATATGGGGAAGTGGGGGCGGGTCATTCAGTTAGATAATAGACGTGAATTAATTTGAAAATAATTGTGAATCACAGGCGAGTCACTTTACAGAAAACGTGTTAATTGAGATGAAAAGTTACTCTAAGCAGGATATTTACTGTCCATTCGAGTATGTGACAGATTAGTTGCCAGAATGAAGATAAAAGATAGATACCACTACTTTAAGGAAAAAAAAATGTTCTTTTAAAGAAATCATTTCTTTAATCTTTCTTTTGTTAAAAGATCACATTTCCACTTTAAATAATCATATTCATAAATTACTAAAATAAGCAAGATGTAAAAGTAATTCAATAAAAATTCTTCATTTAATCTTCAGGTATTTATATATACTTGTTCCCAAAAATGCTCCCTACGTTAAAGTACATATCGTTTATTTCTAAATTTGAGTCCAAGAATAGATTTTCAAAATAAACAGAAGAGTTAACATGTTAATGATAATTTAGAATATAAATTAAAAAAATAATAATTTTATATTCGCTACGCTTCAAAGTAATTTAGTATCCATCAGGGTCTTCTCTATAAAAAGAAGCTGTTTTGAAAGTAAAACTACCAAACTTCCTATTTTTTCTCTTCAGAACAAACTGAAACTTTTTTTTTACATTAAGAATTCAGAATTCTACTCAATATTATTATTTTAAGAATGCAATTTATAAATGAACTTTTCAGTTAGATGAGCCTACTCAAACTCCTTAATGCTTTTATCCACTTCGGTTAATAAACTGAATCGATTTGGGGCTATCGTCTAATGTCCAACTTATTTTTGCGTGACACCGTATCAACCTTAATTATCTCGTTATTAGCAGATATTTGCATCTGAAGGTCGGAAAATCATTAACTTATCGACAGTTAGGGGTATAATTTTCTTCTGGTGAATAACATTCTGTAACACGGCTCAGTAGTGGGCACTTCTGTGCAAGAGCGGCGATTAAGTAACAGGCTTTTTTCTGTTTGGTGGGACGTTATTTACTGATAAAATACATTATTTTCTGCAATGCTCCTATTTATATCGAAACATACATAAAAACTTATTGAGATAGCAGATGGAATTTCCCAGTGGAAATAAAGATAATTAGATACCTTTTTCACTAAAAATGATTTTTTTCTATTGTATTTGTCTTTGCAACAAAACGCTCTTATTTTATTTATGAAAATAATAGCTCACTTAATTTGATTTAAGCAAATGCTGAGAAATAATGATTTAATACAATTGTTTCCAAATAAGAGGTTTATTTATTAATTTTTTTTAAATTGTAGAAACTTGATTTTGGAAAAAAAATATTTTCCTTTTTTTTTTTTTTTTTTTTTTATAATCTATTCGCCAAAGGAATAAATTTATTCTCTGAAACATCTATATAGGGAAGTGTATAAAAATTACAGAGACGATCAGATGAGATTACCTTTTATAAGTAAACACGATATGAAGTTTTTTCCTATAAAAATTGCATTTATTGAACCAAAATGCAATTCAGAAAAATAAAATTTTAAATAAAAGTCCAAAATCAGAAAAAATTAGTTTTTGAATGAAAATTTTATTTTTTTCCTTTGATAAAAAAAAGGAACTTAAATGAAAAGTTTTTTTTAAAAAATGACCGATGATGTATGTAAAAATCTGAAAAAAAAACATAAGATAAAATCAGCCGAATAAATTAAGAAAGATTCAACTTGATAAACAAAATTATTTTAAGTGATATACTTTTGTTTTCAATACATGCTAAAGAATAAATAAAAACAATAATGAAATACAAACGTTAGAACTAATAAATGCAGTAATAAAATATAAGCAATATAGTAATAAATACAATAAAATATATAAATAATTGATTAATCAAATTTTTAACAAAATTAACTGAAGTCTTCTTTAAAAAATAAATAATTCAATGCCTTACATTTATATACAGAAAAGATATTTGGTTGCATATAATTTTTCAAAATTATATGATAATTTTTAGGTTGTTTTCGAGCAAATAAATATAGTTTATTGAAAAATAAGCCAAATGAAATTTTTTATTCATATGAAGAAAATTCGACATATTTTCACTTAAAAATTACATTTAGCAAATACTTTTTCACAACAAGTATCAAAAAAATGAAACAAAATTTCACTAATGTATATCAAATTTTATCTACAAAAATTTAAGTATTATATCTATACGCATATATAAATTCAAGAAAATTGTTTACAAAAGTCAACATTTTATGTCAAACATTATAAACGTTTTCCTAAAAAAGTCCAACGTGTCTTTCTGATAACCTTCCTAAATAGCACATAAACTCAAATAAATCCGAAGCACAAAGTCATAACATAATAAACTGTTTGTAAAGTTTTAAAATAAACAAGCCAACAACAATTAGCCCTTAAACAGAAGAAAATTTAAAGAACAGTAGTTGCTTTTAAAACAGAAAATAGACTTAACTAATATAACTAAGAGAGTTTCTTAAAAAAAAAAAAAAAAAAAAAAGCAGGCTTTGCCCAAACAGTTGTTTCTTTAGTATAGGAAATATGCTTATTCGAATTGATTCTAAGATAAAAAATAGAATTAACTATCAATAATGATTTTTTTAAATGGATGAGAAACTTAACCAGAGGTAATTCCTTCAGAAACAGGATTTCTATTTTAAATCTAACTCTGTAAAAAGGTTTGACCAGTATTTTATGTAAAGGATTTTATTTCGAGGAATTATGTATCAGCTTTAAGTAACAATAACTGCCTTTAAATTTTGCTGCCAAAGCAAGTATTGTTATGAAATAATCAGAATAAGGAATCATAAACTGATTCCATTGTGATTCTTAAGAGATATTTGATGTAAACTATAATAGCCTTTCTGACAGACGATTACAAATCAAAGAAGATTATCAGTTTATCTGTAAGGTATATCCATATAAAATGACCATTTACTCCATTTAGCGAAGTTCTTTAGGACTTGGGCAATCTAATTATTTACATTTTCTTACTAAATTCGATGCTATAAAAACATTCAACAGCAAAAAAGTATGCATATTGATTGTAAATTTCTTAAATATAAACACAAACATGTATTTAAGCAATTATCCCAAATCATTATTTAAAAATAAGAACAAATTCTTAGCGTAAAGAATCATGTACATTTAGAAATTTTCTTCATAAAGATTTTATATTCTGAAGTAATTATTTTCTTAACGGATTTATAGTTCAAAATAGAAAGTCAAAAATTTGGCAGTTTTAAAGTTTGTTCATGGTAATTAGTTTCTTTATTATACTTTCCATTCAAACTACTTTTTATTGTAGTTTCAATTTTAAGGTCAACATTATCATCCGAATTTTCTGTTTTTGTATAAAGAATCATATAATTAATTTTAAGTTTTAAAACTACTAACATTAGCACTCTAGAAAATATTACCAGGAACTTACAGTTGCAAGGAACATAAATAGAGCTGCTTAATATGTAGCATGAAGAACCATCAACTGGTTCCAAACAGTTCTGTAGAGAGTTTTAATTTGAATCCTAACTATTTTATGACGGCAGTTTGCAAATAACGTAGCAGACTGCCGAGAATACTTAAGCGGCCCGGCACATTAAATAAATCTTTCTGTTTACATAATGAACCCACTCCTTAGCACTCTTTTAATGCAAATTACGAACAAGTTCATGGGCAGAACTAAAATGTGTAATAATATATATTACATTTACTTGTTCGAACCCTCAAATATCTCGGGTTAAATGCTCTGTGCCAAATGATCTATTTAAACAACGGAAAAATAACATATAGTGCGTTCTTTAAATACATTGTTCTATTCAAATACAAAACCCAACCGAGTAGGAAAGAAACATGCCATGCTTTGTCGCTCGAAATAGCGAAACGCGGCATAAATCTTTAGCCATCCGTGTTTAAGGGACATTAATCATAAGTTTCGCACGGAAGGGATGGTTTCAGACTCCATTCCTTTTCTACTTTCTCGTGTACGAAGTAGAGAGAAAAATTGTATTCGTCAAAAGATTCAACCTCGAAATTTTGAAGAATCTCTAATTTTCAGACCTCTATGAGTGTGAAAATTATACTTTTGGGCATTATGTCTGTCTGTGAACACGATAACACAAATGCATTCTTGAGCTAGAAGGGTGAAATTTGGTATATGAAACTGGTAGATATCTATAAAATATTGAACGAAATCCATTCAACTAAAATCTGTCCGACCGTTCAAATGCAAGTGAGCTCGATAATTTCAAAATGTAAAGAGCTAGATAAAAATGAAATTTGGTGTACAGGTTTAGCATCTAAAATGTAGATTCTTATCAAAGTTTGAACCAAGTCTGTCAAAAAGGTGACCGTCTGTCGGTTTACACTTTTACATATATGTAGATACAGTAACACATAAACATAATGATTTAAATCGTTGAAGTTCAGCATTTTATTTTGGGAAAACAATTGTAGCTTTGCATCAAATTTTGATTTCAATAGATTCAAATATATATCCCCATCCAATATATATATTTGATTTCAATAGATTCAAATATATATATTGCATCCAATATATATATATTCCCATGATATAGAAAAAATTATATAATCCCGCTAAAGTTCTATATTTCGTATATCCCGTATTAGTTCTATAGTTCTCTATACTATTATTCGCTAATGCCATACAAGGCATTTGCGGCCCTAACCAAGGTCCACAATTTTATATGGTGGTGGAGGTGTAATATGGTTTGTATTGGGGAGTAAAAGAGAAAGTTGCGGGAATATTACTCCCGCCCAGTTCAATTAATTTCGAGTTATGTTTATCTCACTTCATTTCTTTTCATTTTGAGAGATCTTTCATACCCTCCCTGTTTTGTATAATTTTTTACGCCTTTCAGAAAGAAATATTGCTTATTGTGCTGAAAATTTGAATCAGTTGCATCCGATAATTCTCCGATAAAATTCCGATAAGAAAGATTAGTAGATATATTTTTAGGATTATTTATCTATTTAGATATTTCAAGACAGCTTCTTTTAATTTTTGACTTAGTTTACTGAGGCTCAAAATTTAAAAAAAAAATTAAAAACCCTACGGATGTAATATTTGTCAGCGAAATGTTTAAGAAACAATAAGCTGTTTTGTTGTAATTTTAGTTAGATAACAAACACCTAGTTAGAATGAATCAAATACTCGTAACCAGGACGATTATTCTATTCAATCACATGGATCTGAAGACCCCTTGCCCCAAATAGAAGATTAAATTAAATTCAAAATGTATATAAAGAATGAAATTCCCCTTGGTCAAGGAAAAATGTTTCACTTAAATGGCAGAACACAAATAATTTTGAAACGTGTATTAACGAAAATTATTTCTTCAACCTTTAAATATTTCTGTTTAAATGTTCTATGCCAAATCATTTTTTCAATAAAAGGGGGGGAGGGGTTCGGTAATGTGTTCTTTGAATACATTCTTCTATTTAAAGAAGCCGCGTAACCGAGTAGAAAGAAATCATGTCGTGTTTTATCGCTTGAAGTAGCGAAAGCGTGGCATAAATCTCTAAGCAAGCGTCTTTGCTGGACATTAATCAAAAGTCCCGCACGTAAGAATGGTTTCTGATTCCATTCCCCTTTGCGCCCCCCTACTTCATTCATCATTCTTAATTTGTTTTGATTCTGAATGTTTTTTCATACCTTTTCTGGCTTGTCGGATTGATTAAGCTTCACCGAACAAAGAAATGTTTACTGAGTCGAAAATTTAGTTGATGCTAAAAAATCGAGTTTTTTCAAATGAGGACAATTATTCTCGCTTGGAGGGGGGGGATAAAGTCCCGTGAATTTATAGTAGAGGGTGAAATTGGGTTTTATTCAATATATTTCTTTAAAATCTTTTGACTTACTTATAATACTTTGATACAAAAGATTTTATAAAAATGTTAGATTCAAGCCAAAGATATATGCTTCGCAACTATCGAGTACCAATACATAGCAAGGTATTCGAGACCTTGCCCAAGACCACAGTTTTATTCAGGGGGGAGGAGAGGATAAAAAAAATTATTAGAGAGTATGCGAGAAAGTTTCGGAGAGACCATTTTCGCTTGTTAGATATAGGTAGTCGGTAGCTTTGAAAAGAATTGCAAAATCTAGATAGCAGATTATCTAGATAGCAGATTATTTTTATATTTTGCGCATATAGTTCAATATCTTGATACACAATTGAAGACTAAGAATGATTAACGTTGTAAATGCCGAAAATGAGAAATGAAAGAAAAAAAAACATTCACCGCAACTTCAGGAATGTTCACACATGCGAATTACTTGCATGTTCTTTCGAACTACTTAGCAGAATGCCAGGCATTACCACATTATAAAGCACTTCATTTTTGACACATAAATGCGAAAATCCGTGTTTGGGCATTTTTCAAATTTATCACATTATGAAACATTACTTATTCGGGATTTCACAGTGGAAAACAGTATTTCTATTTTTTGGCATTCAGAGTATTTACCATCCTTAGTCTTTAATTCTAATAGCACATGGTTTGCACATACGGTGGGTCGCGGTGGTAAGGTCTCGGCCTTGAAAACGGAGGGCTTCAGGTTCGCGACCCGATTCCACAGAAGAAACGTGGTGCACGCGAAAGCCGTCGGGCCCAAACGCCTTCCCGCTAGTTTGGTGTAAAAGTTTGGAGAGGAGGAGACAGTTCCGGTGCCGTCCTCATCATCTGACCTCGGTTCTCAATTACGAGGTTCGACCATAAATAGCCCTAATGTTGCTTTAAAAATGAGCCATTAATATACGAAACGACATATTAATTTATTCTGTCAAGAATGATTCATTTATTTAAACTATAGAAAACAAACGTATCTTTGATATTTCATTCCTTGCTTTAAATTAGTAATAAATCTTGTTTTCCCACCTTTCATTTGTTAAGCTGTACATACTATTATATCTCTTTTTGACTTAATAATAAAATATAATTGCTATTTAGGTTTTTTTCAGCTTATATATATATATATATAAGCTGAATATATATATATATATATATATATATATATAGCATTTATCTGATTTTACATTATACAAATGTTTCTTTGTATTCTCTAAGGTTTGAATTTCTATTCATTTACTATACAAGCCTTTTGAAATGTACGGTAAATTATTTAAAAGAAGCGAAATATTTATTATAATAGAGATCCACTTATTTGAATCTAATTATTCGTATCGTTTTAAAATCAAAGATATCCACAAACGAAATCTCCACGAGTAAACACTCGTAAAACCAGTAAAACAAATGGCTTTGATTAGTGATATTTTAATACAGCTCATAAAAATAAAAAAAAATGTTACATTATTCTAGCAACCATTGGATTAATACCCTACAAACAAATTTCCTGTTCTTTTCTCTCGAGAAATAGCCTTTTCATTCTTTAATTATCCTATTATCCAGATATTAAATTTTCTGAATCCCCTCTGGCCCCAATTAATCGTCATAACTGAAATTGCAAAGAGATGAAATCGAAGTTCACTAGGATTTAACACGTCTTTGAAAATATTAAATACATGGCTGGGTCTGAAATGGCAGCTAATTTTGAGTATTTTGTGCTTAACAGCATGCTATCTTCCCAGAGCTTTACGGAGAAATTTAGAACACAAGTTGAACTTCAAAATAAGGTTTGCCGAATTAATAATGCATAATAAAGCTCTATCCATAATTCATGAGTTTAAAATTCATTCAAAAATTACTTTGAAGGGAAATGCTTCAAGCATGTTTTGATTGAGCAGTTATTTTTAAATTTCCAAAATATAAAGGCCAATTATTGATTAAAGCTAAATTTAATTAAGTCCTTCTCTATTTCTCGAAGGCATGTAATATTTTAACCAAGGGATTTTGGTTCTTTAGGTTTTCCGAGATCAAATACTCTTTAACAAACAATTTCATTTAATAAGATAAAAAATTCTCCCCAAAATATGTCTTTGTGAAGAATTAATTAATTTTGATTTTAAATATCAAGTGCGCTCTTAAGTTATATTAATTTCGAATTCTTAAGAAAGCGAATTTATTGTCCATTTGTGAAATGATACAGAAAAAAATATGTCTTAGTTCTTTCAAATAGAACGTACGTATTGCTGCATTGTTAATCTATATGAATGATCACAAATGCTTATGACAAAGTGGAAAGATAAGGGTTAATATTCATTTTTGCACTATTTATTTAGCTATGAAATATTTTTTCTGGTTATGTTCGCAAATGGACAATAAATCTACTTTCTTAAGAATTCAAAATTAATATAATTTAAGAGTGCATTTTGTATTTAAAATCAAAATTGATTAATTCTTAGCAAAGACATATTTTTGAGGGGCATTTTCTTTATCTCATTAAATTATATCTTTTGTTAAATAGTATTATTTCTATGCAACAGGAAGTATGATAAGATTGAAAGACTGACTAAGTTTCAGAAGATTTGTAATGAATCAATAACTTTATAGAAAAATAACCTACAGAAATCACTTTTCAATTATATTACATATGAGGGAAACTACCATGTAGTTATCACACATAATTATTGTTTATAAAGTTCACATTCAGTCTATACACTTTTTAGATAAGACAATATTTTTATTGAGCCATAAGTAATTCATAGGACAATAATAACAGAAAACTGATTTAGCAATGGATGAGTTATATGGAAAAATTATAGGAAATTTTCTGAGAGAAACTGAGCCATATGTGTGTTACCTGTGAGGAAATCTAATAGTTATTATATTACAGATAACTGTGCCTTGAATCCCATTCAGTAAATGTGATTTCTTTGGAAAGCATTGAAGTACATGTTCATCTTTAATTGTTGCAAATGAGACAATCTTAGTCTATTGTCTTCTGTCTATTGCAAACTCAATTCCATTGCAGCCACATAAAATACACTTTTATAAGGTAGAGATAACATAAGGAAAATGGTTCATAGTTACAGAAAATTATATTATAATCTCGGCACCACTGCCTTCACATAAAATAGACACTTTTGAAATAAATATAGGACATAAAGAAAATTACAGAAAACTACTTGAAAAACTAAAAAGATTTCTTCTTTAGTTAAATTATCATGAAGAGTTTTGACCTAAATATTCTAAAACTCGTTTTGGAAAATTTTATCATCTTTTACGAGCCATTAAAATAAATGTATGCTTCATTAAGAGATTAAAAGCCATGTTTAAAACTTAGCAAATGTTTGGCATTAAACAAGCATTTTCAATGCATTAATTCATTTGTATATAAAATCTCTAAATTGATGTTATTAACATCTTTGCAAGACTTTACCAAGAATTTTGAAAGCTTTGGTTAACGGAATGAGTGTCAGCAGACTAACATGCATTCTTGGAATCACACTTTCTACTTACTGAAAACAAAATATTAATTTTCTACTCGTCTGAGCGATTAAAATTTCCTCCGAAGCAATAATTAAATGATTAGATTTCTGTCAAATGCTTTCAATTCCTGTTAAATCTGAATACAAGGAATTTGAATTCATATCTTTATAACATAGACTAATGCAAAGTAATGAAATGTTAATACCTTAAGCCCATTTATGTATATTTATGATAAGCTGATTAGAAGCAAATTATTCCTTTAAAGATTCCTTTAAGGTTCTTACGGATTGTAGAAATTAGCATTCATAAGTCCGTATGAAATTTTTATATGAATGAATGTCTATATATTACTCCTATTTAAATAAACGTCTGTACGATAGTCTTATTTCAATAATGAGTTTCAAATATTATTTTTGAAGAGTCATTCCAGAAATATAAAGTTTAGTTTGTTTAGAATTTAAAAGCAAAACATTCTCATAAATGCTCTTTCATCTCTTCTGAGACACTGAAAGACATTTTTCATGCCCAATACGCTTTACAAAAGAACTTTCACATTTGCTACGAAAGAGCATAAAAAGAAAATGAAGAAAAGCTGTACAGTCAGTACAGTTTTAATAGTTCTGCTAAAGTGCACATTCTGTCTACCAAATTTCTCAATGGTGCGGATTAACAATCCAGTTTATTCGAGTCTGTATTTTCAGTTCCAAACCTATCGGAGAACAATTTGCAACATTTATTTTTCCTGTGGATTTCGAAATCGATTACTTGAAAGTGAGGCATATTAAGTTGAAAACTCTTTTTAAATTCTTTTAATTCTAAATGCCATTTAATTAAATGAAAGATACTGTTTACAAATTTAAAATATCTAATAAATATATTTGCTTTTTTTTAATTTACCATAAAGAATTATCATGAAGGAACTCAAAAAAAAATATCTATAAAATTGAAATTTCCTGAGAATTGAAATCAAATATCAAGGATTGTGTTTTCATAGATTAATGTCATGTGTATATTGAAAAGCATGAAATCTAACAAGATATCTGATATACTATTTAAGGACTGATGTTCTGTCCTAAATATTTCAAATAAAGATATTTTATTTCAATATAAGATTACGCATATGTTCGTAACTGCTGAATCGGATTTTACTTAAGAGCATATGTAATTTGAAAAGCTCTGTGTAAAAAGTATTCTTTTAAATACGATAGGCTAAAATTAAGAGCTATTAAACTGAAGCGCAGTAATAAAATCCTTCTTTCTAATATATGGCTGTAATATTGTCAATAACTTCATCTTTAAAATTGCGGATGAAGATAAAGATAAGCAAAATAGTTCCAAAATAGATTAGAAGCATTGAAAATTTCAAATGGAAATAGACATTATCCATGAAGTAGTAAGCGAAGATAGGAATAATAAATATCTCATCTAAAAGAATTTCGATTATCGCTTCCTATTTATTCTAAGAATTAAATTTTATATGCTAACTGTACTATAAATAAGCACTGAATGCAATTTAAAAAGCTCTATGATTGCATACTCTCCTGCTTGAAAATTTCATTTGCATATAGGAACGATAAATAGATTAAAATAGATAATAATATTCAAAGCAAAGATAAGCAAAATATTTTCAAAATAGATTAGAAGCATTAAAAATTTAAATTGGGAAATATACATTATCCATAAAGTAGTAAGCGAAGATAGAAATAATAAAGATTTCATCTAGATGAATTTCAATTATTACTTTCTAATTACTCAAAAAACTAAATATTTTATATGCTAACTGTACTATAAATAAGCATTGTTTGCAATTTAAAAAGCTCTTTGAAAGCTCATACTCTCCTTCTTGAAAATTTGTTTTGCATATAGGAACGATAAATAGATCGTAATAGATAATAATGTTCAAATCCTCACAATATTCAAATAAAAAAAATTGTCATAAAAGTCTGAAATAGCTGAAAAAAGAATTCGAATTTGGTGAAATAAGGATGAGTGGTAGTAAAAATTTCTTTTCAATCGACTGCATAAAAATTCAGTGATATAAGATTTGTATGTATTTAATACTCAAGCAGAAATGATGCTTTGTGTGTGAATTGAAAAAGACTCGGATGAATATATATATATGACATAAATAGAAGCATAAGATTATGCGATCAAAAAACAGCCGAAGTGCTTGGTTAAAACTTTGAAGTGACAGTATCTTTCCATAAAACGCAAAATAAAGAATGAAAACCTTCCCCACAAGAGGTTTTCATTCCCAAGAAAGCGTACGCAAAACATTTTCAATATTCGATCCAAAAATAGTTCAAGTGTCCTCTATCATTCGAAATACAAAGAACGCCTACATTTGTTTTGAAATATTACTAAACGAAATTTACCAAGAAGTAGAAAGCGCATTATCGATTTAAATTATGAAAGCCCATTCCGAGGAATCTAAAGCAACTGCTCTTAAGTCTTTAAAATTTTGAACCACATAAATAGGATTAAAATGTAAAGCTTTTTTTTAAAAAAAAGAGTGAATGCATACTAAACGGCGTGTTTATACTAAGATTAAAACATTTTAAGTTATTTTTAGAAATTTTACCGCTTTGTCAGAAAACATAATGGGATGATAAGTACTTTGTTTCTTTTCAAAATTGGATGGAATTAGTTTATTCATTTTAATTCTAATAACTTAAGAAATTTGATAGAACAAAAATAGGCATGAGGTTTTATGTATTTTATAAGTATAGAGTAACCCGTGTTTCAGAAACATTTGTAAAAGATTTTTTATGTGGATTATGAATTATTTTATAATTGGCTTTTCATATTATTGTTAACTTTCATTAATTAGTTCAATTTTTGCTTCCATGAGGTGGTAACAACGATTTTAAAGAAAATCAAAGCAACGTCATTGATTTTCTAATCTTTTTCTTTAAAACATCTTTACAAATTGGGTGGCATTTTCAATTTTTAATGTGAGAACATTATAACATTTACCTATACTTATTATTTTGTAACTGCCTTTTAATAATAATTAATATTCATTTTCCAAATATATGCTTATTAGCAAGCGACTAAGCTCATTTTTTTGTGAATACATTATAAATATCAAATGAACTCATTTTTATTGTATACGAAGTATATAGAAAGCATTGTAATAGTCCAAAAATTCTAATTCAAAATTTTGACGAATCTTTAAGTTTTAAAGTCTTTTGAGTTCAAAAAACAAATTTTTGGCATTATTCTTGTCTATCTGTGAGCCCGATAACTCAAAAATGCTTTGAGGTAGATAGATGACATGACTAAATCTATAGATTTCTGCCAAATTTTGAATGAAATCCATTGACAGGAAAACTGTCTGCCTGGCCGTTCGAATTCAAGAGAACTCGATGACTATAAAATGCATGGATCTCGATAAATGAAATTTGGTACTGAGATTTAGAATATAAAATATAGATTGTTATTAAATTTTGAACCAAATCTGATAATGAATTGACCGTCTGTCAGTCGGTACTTTCATATACATGTAAACATAATAAATAATTCATAAACGCAATGACTTAAATCAATGAAATTCGGTATGCTATCAGATAACTCAAATTGTAGATTAGTGTCAAACTTTGGTTTAAATCGGGTGGTAAAAAGGCGTTGAAAATACGTATTCGCACAACAGATTCAGTAAAACTGGTTTTAATAAAAGCATATTACATTTAATGCCTAAATTCAGTCTTTTTAATATAAACATATTTTAGTAGATATCTAAGCAATACTTATTAAGTACATTCCAATCATCATCTATTTTGTTCTAAAAACGGTTATAATTACTCATTTTGATTATAAACTGTCACTACATTCAAACTTCTTATTGTATTATTCTTATTCTATTCCTGGCGATAAAGGAAGCTTATATTTTTACATATTAAGAAAAATTAGGGGAAAAAAAATTTATTTACTTTTTTTAAAATTTCGGCAATAAAACTAACTTTTTAAAGAGATTTTTCATTAAAGTATTTAGGTTCCAATTTGGAAATGCTACTTAATTCAATTTTAAAAAAAAATGTTTTGTTTTAGCTATTAGCTGTTTTAGCTATGTTTAGTTAAGTGTAAAAAATCTCTATATTTTTTTTGTAGAAATTTGTGTCAAAAAATTAAATAATATTAAGAATATTTTGTTCTAGTTAAAATTTTAATGCCATTATGATTATTTGTTACTGGGAATCATGTCAATGAAAGTGATAAAATGTATTTTTTAAAAAAGAAATATCGAGAGTTTTACAATTAAAAAAAATTAATAATTCAATTTTCATGAACATATGCAATAAATTTCAGACTTTTGTTAAAATTTATACAAAAAAAAACCCCTCCTATTTGAAAAAAAAATGACTTGGTTAAGCTTAAATATAAAATTGAGAACAAATTATGATGGGGCGGGGTGGGGGGAGAATATCCGTAACAATAATAATGGACGAACTTCTCAAAGAATACAATAGGGAAGAAAAAAATAGATTTCCGCATTTTATAACATCACTTTAAGTTCAAGCCATAGATAAATTAAAGATTTCCAGATTATCAGAAATTAAGCGTTACACGTTATTTATATTGGCTTCTATAATCGATAAAAATATAAAAATACTCATTAACAAACTAAGGATAACGAGTAATTTTTTTTGGGGGGAGTTAAGTAATATTTTTTTCTAAGCGAGATAAAATCACATTATTATTCTCGTCGCCAGAATAAAGAGTCTAAGTACCTGTTAAACTGTGAAAGCCAAGTATTATCGATCGGGGAAACCAATATGAGCCAAAAGGAAAGCAAATATGATGCCTAAGTATTCAATATGTGGCTTCTCTCATCCTAGAAATTGTCGACCTTTTATCATCTTAAGTTCAGGAAATATTAGTAGGGTCTTAACATAAAAGGACATAAAAGGAGCTCCAACTCGAAAATTACATGACGAAGATAGAAAACTAATAATACTAGACAAAACTATCCTTTAGAGCTGATTTCTATCTCTTTGTTTCCAAGGATAAAATGAGGAAAAAATTATTGTTGATAAATAAAAATTAATTGCACTAATAGCTATGGACATAATAGAAGACTGTCTTTGACAGCTGTTTCCTATTTCTTTTTTCCAAGGATAAAATGAGGGAAAATTTATCTTTGATAGATAAAAATTAATTATACAGTTATGACCATAATAGAAATCAGAATAAATACTAGTATAAATGTTTAAATGAAATTTAAAAAAAACTGTCTTTGAGAGCTGTTTTCTATTTCTTTTTTCCAAGGATAATACGAGGAAAAAGTCATCGTTGATAAAAACAAAAATTAATTTTACTAATTCTTATGGCCATAATAGAAATCTGAATAAATATTAATACGAATATTTAAATGAAATAAATCCTTGAAAAATTATATAATAAAATCTTCTACATTTTAATCCGAAATTATGTATAATCAATGCTTAAATAAACTAAAAATCTTTGAAAATTCAGAACAGAATATTTATTTGATTTAAAAAAATCACACACACAATTTGACATATATCTTTAATTTTAATGATAAAATTATATCCCGAGTTTCATATTCTTAGTTTGTTCTATTTTTGAGTTATCCTATTCACACACAAATATAATTCAAAATCATGTTTTTTTTTGGCCTCGGGGGGGGGATCTAAAACAAGGAAATTTATCAAAGTCTCGAGGTCAAATTTTGGAGATTATGATACTTTCTCTTAATATATTTTGCAAACGAATTAGTAAGAAAAAGACTAGATGGGAATTAAAAATTTTTAAAAAAATATCTTTATATGGGTTGATTCGTTCTACATGGGTGCTATTTTAGTGCTGTAGACTTTGGTGTTATCCACTATACTTTTAACTAAATTTCCTCTTAAAATGCATTTCTTGACTATATAGAATCTTCGCAGTTAAACTAATCAAAGTTTAATCTTTGATATTTTTAAAGCAGCTTTGTTCTCCATACTCCTTTATTTAAAACTCTAAAGTACTAAATACGCTATTTCAATGCAACTATTGCAATTTTCAGAAGTAGGTTTTCCTTAGGATTTCAAAATAATATGGATATGTTTGAATTTAAATTGCTGGTCATAATAGTACTTGCATTGATAGACTTGTCATTTAAGGAGACCTCAAGTGTTTTAGTTTGAATAAGTAGAATTTAGATTAAAATTAAATTTTTTATGCAAAAATCTAAAGAAATTGCAAATTGGATAGAAAAAAAAGTTTAAAGACTTCAATTACTTCTAAATCCCTATTCTTTTGTTTTTTCCAAATTTGTTTCTAAAGCAAACAAGATGCCTTGAAAATAAAACTATAAATAATAAAAGCTTTGCCAAGCAACTTTAATTTTGCTTTCTAGATTTGTTCTGAATTCTTTCATTCAACCTAATTGTTTAAATAATATGATTTCAAGATCGGAGTGTATGAATTTTTTGTTTTAATAGGAACCTTTCAATCTGTTCGGTTTGAATGTCAACAATTGTATTTAAATTTGATATTCAAATAAACAATCTTTCCTTTTTGTCTAACAAAATATGAAAAATAATTAAATTTCAAATTAGTATTATTCCATTTCAAAGTACAATTTAATATCGAAAACAGACTATTAATTTGAAATTTCTTTGGACCAAAAAAGACAATTCTTAATTTCCAATAAAATGAAAGAAAACCATTTTATTTAAACAAACTATTCAAATGTGGATTTAATTATGATATGCTTGTTAAATTTAACAATAAAAAAATCACTGAAGGTAATTGTATATCTGCGTAAATACCGAGATGGAATGTATTGAAATAGAGACAAACAGAAACCCCTCATTTATTGCTGAAATAAAAATTAAGGATAAGAAATAAAAGATTAAAAAATATTTTAAATTTAATGATATATATTATATAATTCTTCAAAAGTCACTTAATGAATTTCATTTTAGCAAGGTTGTATCGTTTTAGATATATATTTATATTTTCAAGTCTATTCTTTTAATAATAATTCAAAGCAAATAAGGTCGTGCCTTATAACTGACTAAATAATTATTTATTATAGTTAAATGTTGGAAAATAGCTCTTGTTTGTTTGATTCTTCTTTAAGTGAAGAAATCGTTCGGTAATTAAGAAATACACGCAAAAATCGAATAAAATAGAATTTTTTTATTGTTATTGTAGAAGCTTATCTCCAATCAATATGCATTATTGAAATAATACTTCAAAAATATCTAAACAATCGACAATAAAATGAATTTCTTTATTTATTTATGTTAATAATATATGTTTAATTAGCTTTTATGGTTCTTCCATTTTTTTTTTGTCCTTTTCCGTTTTAAGTGATTACTTTAAAACAGCAAAAAATATTTAAACATTCACATTGGAATGACGCAAAACTTTAAAAAATATCTGGTTACAACAGTTCTTCTATTCTTTTGTTTTAAATCATTAACGTAAGACATCCATAAATATTTTAATATTTACATTAAAATGTCGCGAAATGCAAAAAAGACTGAGCGAGAAAAAAAAACGATGACGAAGATTCGAAATTATATGCAAATGTTGAAGAGAATTCTAATAATAAATTTAGAAAAATATTTTCAGTCTCAGCGAACATACTACATGGCATCTCTACGAGAAAACATCGAAAAAAATAATGAAATAATGTTTCGAAAAACAGCTCTTATGATAATATGAAAAGTAGTAATATTTTTTTTCTTTTCCTTAGCACTTTTTTTGACACCATTTTATTAGCTTACAATTCCCTTATGAGACTACTTCATTTTGGAAAAAAAGAAAAAAAGGAGAGATAAAAGACAGTTCTCGAAATGAAAATACCAAATTTAAAAATATTAAAAAATAAGAATTATTACAGGAAAACATTTCTCGAACCATTTCAACGTAATTTTGAAATGTCCATATATCGTTCAGGCGCAAACACGACCGACAGTTAATTTACAGAACATTTTCCGGGAGAAATTTTTGCCCTTTGCCATATTCTTAGATTTAATATTTACTCAGTCGCTACGCATACCTTAAACTCTGTTTGCTGCTAAAAATAGCTCGAACTTATTGAAAATTACTCTGGGCGAGTTCTTGTGTAAAAGTATGCGAAGGTAGTGATATCAGGACTAATGTTGTGATGAGAATTTTAATCGTGGGGGGTGGGGAGGGAGCATTGGCATAAATCAAATATTTATTTTAAAATGAGAGCTCGAAAATAATTTTATAGCAAGCTTTTATTTTTCTGTAAAGGTGTAATTTCTCTTTTTGAGATTTTAAGCAAGCATTTATAAGGATATTTCTTTATGCATGTACTTGATTGCTTTCCAGAATTTAATTACAGCAATCGTGGTGTTTATCTGAGGATTAATTATAAGTGTATATGAACAGAGTGTCGAAAATAATGTGGCAAATTTATCTGTAAAGTAGTTTTTATGAGGTGATATGCTAATAATAAAACGTTTTAGTTAAATTATACAGTGTTTTTTAGAAACACTTTTCTCAATCTGTTATTGGTAAAGTCTAAAATTGGAAATAAATTTAAGAAACTGAATTACACACCACGAAATAATTATTTTTGAAATTTTTAAAATTAGTAAGTTGTATTCTCACAATTATTGTATCTGAGGAGATAAAAGCGATCCCGAACACCACGCTACAGATAGCTTTGTGACAAAAATGATACCGATCACCACGCAACAGATTGCTTCGTGACAAAAATGATACCGATCACCACGCAACAGATTGCTTTGTGACAGAAATGATACCCGCCACTACACAATAGATTGCTTTGTGAAAAAAATGATAACCGCCACTACACGACAGATTGCTTTGTGACAAAATTTTTTAATTTCACCAAGTCCAATGTTGAAATGTACAAAAAATACAAAGTACAAAAATAACAAAAAATGATTCTTGATCCGAATTATTAAGGTTCTTCATGAACGATGAAAGACTCTCATCTTTATTGACTACTAGCCGCCTTTGGCGACCAGCCGGTTCACCAGTATTACCGCTCGCTACAATTTTCAATTAAATATTTTAAGTAACTGGTATCTCAATAGATTCTCAAACAATACATTTTTAATCTTCAAATTTTGATAGTCATACCAAACTTATACTGTTATTTAGATCGTTTCGTTCAATTTACTATCTATATTTTGCTAATTTGTTGTCATTTCCGGTAAAACTTCAAATTTAATTTAAAGTGGAAATGATGAAATTACAATTAATATAAAGATATTTTTTAATAAAACCAAACGTTTTATTTTATTTATCATCTTTATTGTTATTTATTTATTATTATTATTATTGAATATGAGTATTGCAAACAGAATCGCTCGGTATTTAAGTCTTATGTGAACTACAAAATATTTTTCATAATTTATGTAATATCTCAATCAATAATTCAACAAAAATTTTTCAGATTCAGCATAAA
The DNA here is from genome assembly GCA_026543865.1 of Argiope aurantia. NCBI lineage: Eukaryota > Metazoa > Arthropoda > Arachnida > Araneae > Araneidae > Argiope > Argiope aurantia. The sequence goes on from JAPMOR010043764.1 coordinate 1,421,340, forward strand.
ATTCAGTTTTTAGTTTTGCTTTCAAAAGGATTGAAATGAGATCAATAATAATATTTTGTTCCGTCCTATAAATATATTTCAAAAATTATGAAGTCTAAATTTAATGCAGTAAGGTATCATATTCTGAGAAATATTCTGGACACACCAAATTTTAAATAAATGAAGGAATGTTTCTATTTTCCAGGGTCAACTAAGACTTATTTATAAAGTTTTGAATATTAAAAATTTAGAAAAACTCAACATTTTCATAATCTTAGGCCAATTAATCTTGAGAAACCTGCGTGCTGATTTTCTTTGAAACGATCGAGGAAAAATCTAAAATTATCCTTTTTTTATTGAATAGTGATATTCAAATTTTCATAAATCAGTCAGTTTAAGTGATTGATTTAGTTGATTGGAAATTAACTCTTTTTATTTAAAATATTAGTGTTTCAAGAACATTTTGTTAATCGTGATTTCCACATCAGAAGCTTTATGTAAAATCAAAAATTCGTTATTTATTAGAGCATTTATTGAATCAAGTTACATAAAATATAATCATTTTCCATTTAGACCATTTTAGCAGATATGTGTCTTACTAAAGGTTTACAAATTAGCTATGTGGCCCTGATTTGAATGGACTTGCGAAACTTGCCTTAAAATAAAACTCATTTATTGGATTAATAATACAGGGCGTTTATTTAGTCCCGGACCCATTTTGATGTTTAATAACTCATAAAATAATAAAGATAGATTAAAATTAATAACTTAAATGGTTAAATAGACTCAAAAAGTTTCATAACCCTTGTCAATGAACTTCCACGTGTGCCCCCTTCGTCGCACGAAGAATATCAAGTCGATAGTCAATTTCAAGCCAGGTAGCGGCAAGCATTTCGGCATCCACAGAGCCTATTGCGGTTGTAATTCTGGCTTTTAGGTCATCAATGTTCGACACTCTCCTCCTGAAAACGTTCGCTTTTACAAACCCCCAAAGGAAAAAGTCCAGCGGCGTTATGTCAGGTGATCTGGGTGGCCAAGGAATTGGACCTCCTCGCCCAATCCATCTTCCTGGAAAAGGGCCATTCAAAGAAGTACGAACGATGGTACCCCAATGAGGTGGCGCACCATCTTGTTGCAAAAAGACATGTGGCTGAAGCTCTTCTAGTTGTGAAAATACGAAGTTCTCCAACATGTCTAAGTATACGACTGATGAGACCGTCTTTTCTGTAAAAAAGAAGGGCCCAATGACTCGGTCGTGCATTAGTCCGCACCACGCATTAACCTTTGGGGAATCCCTTTGTGCCTCACGGTATTCATGGTGGTTTTCAGATCCCCATATGCGCACATTATGGCGATTAACAATGTCAGAAACATGAAAGGATGCTTCATCGGAGAACATTATGCGCTTCAGAAAATCAGCATCATCTTCTATCCTCCTTAGCATATCTGTTGCAAAGGCCATTCTTCTAGGCCTATCTTTCGGTTCCAAAACCTGAACAATGTGAACTTTGTATGCATGCAGTCTTAATTTTTTCTTAATAACCTTGTACACCGTCGAAATTGGCATATCCAATTCTGTTGTCGCTGATCTCACAGATATTCTAGGATTGCGTAAAAATGTCTCTCTGAATCAAAACGCTCAACATCAAAATCACTTGTGCAAGGACATCCGGAACGTTTCTTATTTGTGATACTTCCAATTTCTAGAAAATTCTTTTTCCACCGCAAGATGCTGTTTTTGGATGGAGGATGTTTTTGGTAAATTCTTCTGAAATTTCTCTGTGCTTGCACTATCGATTTCGTTTCTATGAACCACCATAAAATCTGTACTTTCTCTTGTTGTGTATGCATTCTCCTTAATATCCGCTCGAATAAAACATCACATACAAAAATACTACATAGAAAAAACACATCAAAAGTAAACATAACATTTCAATAGTTGCCAAAAACAAAAGAGAGAAAAATGCAATTAATAAGCAGACGATATTTAGAAAAGTACAGATATTTAGACTGGAAAATGAAATTATCTGAAATTAAAAACACGCGCAGACGATATTTACAAAAGTAAAAATATTCAAACCTGAAAAGGAAAATATATGAGTTATTCCATCAAAAATGCCATAAGTTTGTTTACATCTTCATTATTTTATGAGTCATTAAATATCAAAATGGATCCGGGACTGAATAAACATCCGTTATAGAGAGTGTAAAAGATCATAAAATAATTTTTCTTGAATTTATTTTTTGGAAAAAATAATATTTCATATTTGTTTCATTTCTTACAGACATTTGCTGAAAATTATAATTTTGCAGATTTCATTTCCAAAAAGATTTAATTTATTTTCAGTTAGAGCTTTAATCAATGTGATGGCAACACTTTGAAAAAAGCTATTTTTTTCTCAGGAATGCGAAACGTGCTTAATCCTCATTTTTATTTTTGACGAAAAAAATTATTGAAAAACATAGTTAAAATATTTATTTAAAAATTCATTAAAAATAGAAATTTAATTTTAAGATTAAAACAGTAGTATCATTTAAAAGATAAATTTTTTATCTTTAACTTCATGTAAAAATCTTTTTTGTGCGGTAATATTTTCGGCAGTTATAGCAGAAACACGCCAAAATGTCGCTTAATTTTGAAATAAATAAAATTCTAATTAAAAATTCGAAAAAATAACCCCCAGGTGCACATTCCCGGCCTCCAAGGTGCCAAATTTGGTAGCTGTAGGTTGAATGCTCTGGCCTGTAGAGCGCCAACACACACACACACACACACACACACACACATATTGAGCTTTATTATAAGTATAGATGGAAGACTTAATCGCGCCCATTAGATTAAATACTTCAAATGCAAACTTTTTCAATAAGCATTGCACATTATCTTATGGTTTTGTTTCCCTATTTTCAAGCTCTTCCGTCTGTGATTACAAATATCCTCTGCGATCTGGTATAAGATAGCAGTTTCATAGTCAAAATATTTGTCTTCTCTCTCGTTTCCCCCTAGATTCATTAAATATTTGTATTTTTATACTTGGATGAATAATTAATCTTGCATCAAGTATAGTCAACCAGAAATATGACAAGCACTAGCTGGATTATCTCTTTCTTCATTTGATCCGGGTTTAAAATTGTGAAGCGTATTCCCATTTTCTTTCTAACTTTGCTTTTCTTTAAAACGAGACTGTAATCCAATATAGCAACTCACTAATCAATCATCAAGTTTGGAACTGTTCAGAAGTTTTAACTGTAATAATATCTGTGAATAGAATTCAGGGAACTTTATTAAAATATCATTATCGCTATCATTTTGGAAGTAATGAGATTCCTGATGTTGAAGTTAGAAATGGAAATCTCTTATGAGTATTTGACAAAATGGTTATTTGTAGTAGAACGAATTTCGGCGGTGAATTTGTGATTGTCTCTGAAATTAGACCTATATCAAGATCAGCCTAAGTCAACCAGGTGGTGAGATCAATAAAACTAATACCGTTTGCAAGTACCAAACCGCAATAGTATACTAGTGCATGTGGTAATGGAAGCTAATATAGTGGAGATTAATAAACTGAGGAATAGAATATCAGTGTTATTAAACACGCTATCATTGCTCGATCCCATGAGAGTATGCCATATGAACATTAACAGACATTATATTAATTTTTCTGGGATTTTTTTAAACTTTTTTTAAAATTAGGTAGTTATTTGAATCACCTTTTTAGGACCAGGAATCAACCTTAGAAACTCCTTTGGTGCACTGCACGTCACAAAAGAATGTCATATATCAAATACGTCACATAAGAACTCATGGTAATTTCATTTTTGATAACTGATTCACGGTATAAGAAAGAAAAAAAAATCAGATGAGAATAATATTATTGCCCAACAGCAAAATAAAAGTTATTAAATGCAATAGTTTAGTTTGCTTGAGTTTATTTAAGATTGCAATTTGCTTTGATTGTAATGCACAGATGTTTCAAGTACTGTGAAAGGGGACGGGGTTATACATAAAAAGCAACCTTAGAAATCCTTTTGATGGGTTTATAAGCCACATAAGGACTCATGATAATGTCACTTTTGACAATCAGCTTGCTGCATAGAAAGGAAGATTTGAGTTGAGAAATAATAAAACAGAACAGCAAAATAAAAATAATTCAATGCTATAATCAATTTAATTAAAATTGTAATTTACTTCCAATGTAAAGATTTTTCAAATGCTGCTAGAGTGGGTGGAGAAGTGGCGGCTTGTTATCTCATAAATCAGCAGATATGCAAAAAATCATTTAATGAAGGGATTGCTTTTTTTTTTAAAAAAAAAAAGGGCTATTTTACCTGCAACTAGCCAGAAGGTTTTAATTTCAAAGTCATATATGTAGTTTGCTGCATTAGAAAGACTTAATCAGTATATGAAATAAATGCCTAGTAGTTTTGTCAACAGATAATTAAGTGAATATAATACTTTCATCTTCTGATCGTGAGCTCGATAACGCTCTCGCAAAAAGGAATATCAAATAATGCAAGCAATAAAGGATCTATAGCGTTCATCATTTTTCACATGCAATAGCTAATGTTAATTCATCCGTCATAAAACTTTTCATCCGAATAACGTTTTAGAAAATTATTCATGTGCCCTTTTTCGAAGAGTAACCCCCCAAAGATTTAAAAAAAATGAACTCTCAATAAAGTAAAAGTATTTCTTACTAGGCAATATGAATTAAAACGAAAACTCCTCAACATTCAATGAGAGAGATAGAACAAGATCAAGAGTGGTCTGATTGCAGTTCTAGCGCCTCAAAATTCAGAGGAAGGCAGGGTTACTTTGGTCTTTAAATGAATCAATCATTTGTGTGTTCGATGGGATTTCATGAACTTCACCACAAATCGCTCCAACCTGCGTTTTCCCTTCTTGTCGATCCATTTTCTTTCAGATTTTTACGTTCTTATTTATTTTTCTTTCACTTTCGCCGATTTTTGAGCTCTAAAACTGAAAAAGTTATTAAAAGGCATCGAAATCTGAGTAAAAAAGTAAGAAAATTCGATATAAAGACGTAAATGTAACTTTAAAAAATAATTTGAGGGGGTGCTGCCGTTCTGTAGCCCTAAAGAATGACACGCCATTGAGACTAAAAATATTTCCTACCAGAATTCTTATAAACTGTGTTACCAGGGAATTTTTATAAACGCTTATATCTCCATCAAAAGTTTCGTAGTCGTCGTTGAAAGCATAGATTTTTTTCATTTAATTGAAATAGTTAAGTTAATTTTGCAAGCTTGAGTTAAATACATGCACACGATTATGCCTGATTTTAACTCGTATCTCAAGAGTTGGTTTCTAAATTTCAATTTGATAAATATAATGTTATCTGTAAGGAAAGTTGAGTTTACTAAGGTAACCCGAATTTTATAACTAAAATCAGAAGCATTATGAGTGTCAATTTTATGTACAAAGAAACAAACCTTTGAAGTTGAATCACACCCACTCTCCTCTTTGTAAGCGATGCCGTCATAAATGCGAAATTTAATAATGTCGAATATATCCTGCTAATGCAACGTTTCATAAAGCTTTCGAGAAAATGACATTGAAAGACAGAAGCAAAATATTTTAAAACACAAATAAATTGGCCAGGGAGAAATAAATATGAAATTTAACTGTATCGAATTTATCTCACTGATGCAATGTATTTTTAAATCTTTCAAGAAAATGACAGAATAAGTACTTTAACACTAGAACGTCCTCCTCCTTTCCGCATTTTTACAGGGAATTTGAAAAATTTTAGAGACTTTTAATCATTTTCCATGGTGATTACACCGAAAAAGTTTTGTGGTTCTAGGTTAATTAAGAGAAATTTCACAACTAAATATACCTAGAACGTGCGCTGGTGTCGTTTCGACAGCAAGGCAATTTATTATTATAGGTAGTTGTCGTTCAACAAATGATAGTTCACAAAGTAAAACAAACTTCTCAAAGTACTATCGCACATACAGGCCTTAAATGCAGTGTTATTGGGTTCACAGCAGAAATGAATCAATTATTCTAAAATTGTTGTATCAAAGTGTTTCATTATACAGCATTTGCTTATCTGCTCATAAAAAATAATTTCCTTCGATTTTTGAACCTTGTGCAGAACAGACATCATGAAACCATGACTTATAGAAAAGGTCTAAGCCCTGATGAAATTACTAATTTGTTGCCAGAGCTTTCTAAGAATGAATCGGATGGTGGTGAGCTGTCTTGCTCTAATTTAGATTCCGATGAAGACATAAGATAGCGTGAAAGTGACTGAGAAGAATATGGAGAAGTAATTTGTAAATAATTTGCTTTGTTACAGTTTTTTATGATATAACGGTTCATAATATATGATAATTACATTAAATAATATTAAAAAATCTTAAAACTAACCCCTACTAAATATTAGCCCTGCAGTTATTTAGTTATTACAATTATTTTATATAAAATATATGTCGAAACGACACCAGCGGACGTTTAAAGGTAATCGAAATCCCGGATGCTGTAGTATTAGAATACAAATAAATGAGCTAGCGGTAAAAAAAAGTAAGTAGATTAATGTTAAAACCATATCAAATTTACCCCACTTACACAACATACTTATAAATCTTTCCGAGAAAACATCATAAAGTACCTTAGAATACGAATAAATCAATCAGTGACATACCGACCTTAAAATATTTGAATATCTGAACGCTTCTAGTCAACTGTAATGATTGCATGGCAACCATCAATTCAGTTTACACTTCAAAATATTTTCCATTACATTTATGGCCACCTCAGTGGAATTTGATTAAACCATAACTATCGCCGAGGGGCTTGGTCTCGGCTCAAAACACTGCTTAAAATTGCAAATTAGAATCCCCCACATTCCGACGAATGTCGGTGCAATTGTTATAAGACAAATGGTGGGCGAAGTCTAAATTCTTAGTCCGAAAATGTTGTAATATATTTGAGAGTATATGTTGACGCCTACGCGTAGGCGCTGGCTGTCTAATATGTACAGAACTTTCTGTCAATTTAACGCCACCTATAACGATGGAGTTCGACTTCAGTTTTCCTTACAAATAAATAAGTTCATTAACTCCCTTTTCTGAGATTGAGAAATGTAAATTACTCAGTCTAGGTGATTGTTTATTGACTTGTTGTGCTCCAGAGCTAGAAATAGCTCTGTCGGTTTGTACAGTTGAAGTGTTTAGCTTATTTAATATTTGCTTAGAATGTCTGGAAATCAAATCAAACATAATCAGGATCATGTGTGTAGGAAACATGAACAAAATTCTGTAGTCTACAAATTCCAAACCAAGCAATCGAGAAAACTGAACAGCACAAGGCATTTGCTAAGTTCTCCAGCAACTTCCTGTACTATCAAAACGGTTGTGTAAATTGTTTTAACCTGAATTCATTTGGTTCTTCATTGGAATTGTGTTTTTTTTATGTTCTCAATCATCAGCTCGTCTTTTTAAGACACAAAAATAATCTTTAATCAGTATTTTTAAACCATCTTAACTCGAATTATATTCTTTGACTGGGACGCATTAAATGAAACACACTGGGATTGTGTGTTGAATCAGTGAAAATTTCTACTCAGATAATTTTCTAAAGGAGTTTTAAAAAAATGTCAAAGGAAGTTAATTCAGATGATCGAATTTACAGTACTCTAAGCTCATTTATAAAGCTTAGAAAAGGTATAAAGCCCTGGAATCTTCGAAATTCCTAAATTAATTAAAAAATTCCTCAAACTATACAAGATTTGTGTTGTTTTACTTTGAAACTCAAAGAATAATTATATAAAAAATGCTTATTTTTTAATTACATACATTATTTATGCCTTTTGTTCTCATCATTTATACCTCTTTCTCCTAAACAATCATATTATCTTCATATGTTTTACGCCTCTCGATATTTCAACTCATTGAATAGCAGCTCTAATATTTATTTTAATATATCAACATATTTAAAACAATGAATTTAATACGTTTGTAGGTATTTCCACATGTAGGAAAAGATGTAAGAGAACAAACAGAAGACATATCGAACACAAAATGGTTTTTTTTATGTTTAAGGGTTTTTTAAATTTACATTTTTGTAAATCGATAATTGTAAATCGATAACTGATTATTCATGTCATCATTATTTAAAGATATGAAGGATTTATTACACACATTTATAAAAAAAAATTTAACTTTTGCATAAATATAAGATATTGTTTATTTAATAAATTTCGACTTATAAAATAAATAATTAACGCTTAAGATATCATCAGCCTTTGATGAATACGAGGAAAAAACATGAATGTACTTACTGTCATTAGAATAAAGTACTAAACATTTACTATTATGAATCTGGAAATGTACGTTCACTAAGAATCAGATTAATGTTAACAATAAATTTAGAGATAAATCTAGATTGAGCCTAATAGGATATCTATAGACCCCGTTGACTTACCAGAGCTTTTAGTCATACCACCCCACAATTTTGCCATACCAAACGCTTAGGAAATTTAATTCTTAATGAGAGTCCAGCAAAGTCAACTTTGGCTATTATGAATTCCGAAATACGCGTTAGTTAAGAATTATTTTAATAACAGTAAAACTAGAGATAAATCTAGATTGGAAACAAATTGTACATGCATAGACTCCGTTGACTTACAAAGGTGTTATACAAGATACTTACTTAGATACATACTTAGAAAATTTTAATTCTTAATGAGGGTCTAGTAGAATAAATACATTCTAAATTACATTAATTATATTCCTTTCTTATCAGAACGAAATAAGTTGACTTTGGGGTATTTAATGGAATTTCGAAAAACATATGTGGGGCAATTTGCATTCATAAAGAATTACACTTTCTTAAATGTTACAAATAGGGATGAAACAATGAAAAAACATTGAGAGAATCTGCCGAGTTGACTAATAAGAATTAAAATGTGAAGCATTTTAAATTTATATGCATAAATTTATTAAAAAATTGTCCAAATTCGCATTACAAACTTAACAACTTATGAGATACTTTTAGTTCTTAAGGTTACCGATAAAATGTTTTAGAATTGATAGGAATTACTCCAAAAGCTAATTGAGAAATAAGCAATTAGAAACAAATCGTCAACAGAAAGTGGAAGTAACAGTCATCATAAATAATTAAGTGAGGCAATTTACATTCATATAGAATTACACTTTCTTAAACGTTACAAATAGGGATGAAAAGAAAAAACATTGTGAGAATCTACTGAGTTGACTAATAAGAATTAAAATATGAAACATTTTAAGCTTATATGCATAAATATTTATTAAAAAATTGTTCAAATTCACTTTTTAAACTTAAATTAGGAGATGCTTTTAGTTCTTAATGTTACCAATAAATTTTTTTAATTATTGATAGGAATTACTCCAAAAGCTTAGAGAAATTAGCTGTTAAAAACAAATCATCAACGGAAAGTGGAAGTAACAGTCATCATAAATATATTATTTAATTATTTTTATTGTTCAATGTTGCAAGTTATTTCTATAGCTCTATGATATATTATTTATCATAGAGCTATAGAAATAACTTGTAACATTAATAATCTCATGTAATAAATTCTACAGAATTTCTTGTTACTAATAACGGGTAGTAAATTCTTTTATATCAAGCCATACCAAATAAAACTGCTAGAAAAAGTTTTTAAAAACTTGCCTGTCCTCAACGAACGATTTTTTTACATTTATTTCATTCTAAATATTAGATATTCCCTAATTCAAAATTAAGAATTCACATCTCTGACTTAATGCCCTGTTTACACAAATTAAATTTTGCTGGTAATAACGTAGTATTGGACTCGACATTCCAAAATAATCATATACTGGAATAATCATTTTTAAAAACATTAATATGAAACTATTAATTGTTTACAAACTATACAAAATTTTTTTTTCATGTTTTATTAATTTTTGGGGGGGGAGGGGGGAAGACTTCAGTTTCTTTTAAGAAATGGCGGTTTCAATTAGTTAGTATTTAAAAATTCCCAAATATTTTAAGGTTTTTGATTACGATCGGAATGAATGCTTTTGAAAAATCTTAGAAAATATTTATAGTTTTGTATTTTTGCTTAAAATCGAAGGAAACCTATGAAAAACAAATATGCCAGTTAAAAGCCAAAAGTGTTTTTGAAAACTAGAAGATATACTTTTTTGGGGGATAAAAAGAGGAATAAAATAAACAACTTCTAACTCAGAAGTTAATTAAATGATTTTCTCAAAATTTTGCCGATAACATAAAAAATATATTTCCTAGGTTTTGAACAAGAGTTGAAATTGCATTTCTATCCAATCTTTAGATGCTGAGATTTTACTGATGAATAACATGTAATTTTCACATTTTTTTCATTTACGAAGCGTTGAAATAACCATAACATATTGTTTATTTTGTAGATCAGGAAATACAGAAAACATATTAAAATATAATTAAATGAAATTTGGAAAAATAAATATGCATTGGATGAGAACTGAGGAGATTTCCCTCAAGGAGATTTTACCAACATTTAGAATTTGTGAAACTAGCATTTAAAGCTGTCGTTGTAGTTGTGTTCATGGAAATGCAAAAAGTGAGGAAAGAAAGTCTTAGATATTGTCAAAGGACCGGACGCCCACCATTCGTCTTTTACCACTGGCTTTGGCACTTCAGGCTTGTAGAGGATCTCCCGAAATGGATCCATCAGCAGTAACCAGCCAAGCTTTAAGATATATGAGGTAATAGATGAGCACTCGAAGATGTGTCTTGGTGTGAGCTGAGTTTCCGGGCAGTTCTTGCAGTAAATATAGGTTCTTGTCCCATCAAAAAGGATCTTCATTCTCTTATAGTAATTAATTCTTAATCTAGCTAGTGTAGTTGTTACATTTCTAGGGAAATCAAAGTCAGTGATTAAAGGTATCCTAGAAGGCTGACTTATAAGTCTACATCTGGCCACAGCATTCGCATCTGCAAATGTGATGGTGGAACTAGATTGGAAAAGATTTCGTGCCTCTTTGATCAAAACATCCGCACACTCATTACCCTCGATGTTTACATGTGCGGGTATCCACTGCAGCTCACACGATTTCCTCTTGCAATGCATTTGATTGAGTAAGTCATTTATAGTAGAGGTGAAGTTTGTCTCTCTGTTTCCGATGGCTTCTGTGGCCAATTTAGATGGCTTCTGAGGCCCTCAGCAAGGCCCATAGCTTCAGAATTAGTCAAGTAAAAAGTTAGGACTTCTTTGATTGCCAAACTTTTTCTGGTGTAGTTGGTGGCAATCAAACCTGTGTTAATTAAGATTGCTTTTTTCACCAAGTGGAAGATTGACGAGGGTGCCTGCTCCACCTGCATTGGGGGATTTATCTGAAGAAACGTTGATGAAAGCAACTGTCTGGTTCTTCTGGGAGACCCTTTCTATGGTTTCTAGACCCTTTTGTCTGAGTATAATGGGGTCCTCGTTTTTAGAGCAGAATAGAAGCAAATTCAGATTAATCTTAGTGTTCGCCGTGGTGATCTTGGAAAGAGAGGTTCCAGAAGGAAATTTAAAGCTGTCAATATAGTACTAAAACAAGTTATGAAAATATAAAAATCAATGTAACTTAATGAACGCAGAAAACCAAAATTCAAATGATTTGATAATCAAAACTGTTCGGAGATTAAGAATGTTGAATAAAAATGTTTTCAATATTTTCACCAAGAATCGACTTATTAGTGTAATCACATACCTTAAATATTTTCAACTATTGAGATCACATCTAATAATTTATTTTTATTCTTTTCAGATTATCTCTTGGAAAGGTCTGTGAAGATGAACAGAGTACGAAACAACCAGGATGACTCAAGCATCAATGTAAATATTCATGAAATTGATTATGAGCCTAATATTCTTGATGTTATTTGGGAAATATTTTTCTTGATAGTGCTTATAAACATAAATTTAATCATTTGTTTTCTAATTGGAAATTCACTTTTTCAACCCAAAGTAACCACTTTTTCTGTTGCCAGAATATCATGCCCTGTACGTATACTTTAAGCCGATTGGAGACATTTTTTGAAGAAATTATTTTAGATTAATTTTTTTCTTTGTTAAAAGTTAACTTGTGATTTTTTTTCTGTAGTAAAAGTAAAGAATTTTGGCTTTTGCTATTTAAATTATCATTCATTAGTTCTTTTGAAAGATTTTTAGAAAATGTATTTTATTTTTTATTTAATCCTTGAATTAATATTTTTATGATAATTCAAACTTTTTAATATGCAAGAAAATGTCCTGTTTTGTTTAAAAATTATAATTTCTAAAATTGCGGCAGTTGAACTACTACTTTCGTTCATAAAACTTATTCTTTGCATTAATTTGAATTTTTTTCTTATCATAAATTTATATAAATAGGTTGCTCATTATTTGTAAATGTAGAATCAAAAGTTGCTTCGAATGTAATATCGTTCCAAAATACGAAATTCAGTTGAAGAACAAATTTTATATTAATCTTTTTGCTGCTTGCTTACAAGTTTTTGTTATTTTAGTGGCTTTTAATTCTATAATCGTATAAGTAAATTATTTCAATGCACATATCAAAATAACGTTCTCGGTTGCTTTTCGAATGTTTGCCTCATAACATTTGAGCCTTAATACGTTGTTATAATGTAGCATATTAAATAATCCATCCACAATAAATACCCAATCGTAACCTCATGTTATAAGCTTGATTAAGTAATCCATTTCTTATATCTTTTCATTAATTACGAATCATCAGTTAATTGCTATTAGCCACAGAAACACTTATAGCCTGATTTCGTCTTTTGCTTTTAATTTTCTTTCATGTATTATTTTTGTCATAAGAAGCTTTTCTTAAGGGGATAGTGGACTTTGAAATAAGCAAAAATGGACGAAAAAGTGCAATTTTTTTAAATCGTTTCATCACCAAAATGTATGTTTATATTCAACTGAAATAGTGTTATAAAATATATTGTTGAATAAAATGAATATTTGAAGGGTTAAGAGAAAAAAAAGTACATATTTATGACTTATCTCAAAATGACATTGTAATCAGATTTGAATATCTTTGAAACGTTCCTGGAGTCTTAATTTTTAAAGGAAATTAAATGAAAATGATAATAAAGATTTTGGTCAAGCATTTAAAGAAAACAGGGTTACATTTTACGTTTCGAGTTTTTTTACCTAATAAAAAGTCAATTTTAGTTCAGAAAAATATAAAATTCCTATGAAAATTTAGTAAGAGTGCACAAAAATATTTCTAAGAAAATATAATTTTATTGTAATTACTAAAACATACGTAGTATTGTTCCAAATAAATTTATATTGGGTAATAAGAAAGAAGTAATAGAAAAAAATTAAAAATTGAGTCGCCTGAAATGTTTTGAAATTTTTTTTAATAATGTATCTTTTAAATTTTTTAAAAATAATATATTTTGTTTTAAAACGTTTTTTAAGAAATTTGACGTATTTATATTTTAATACATATGCATAAAAAATTTCATAACCCTAATTGAATAATTCCCAAAAGTATCTAATAGAGTCCATTGTCCCCTTAAAATATGTACTTAGAAGAGGATTTAATAATAATGCCTATGTATTCAAATTACGTAATGAATACAGAAATTTTTCAAGAGTATTTGTTTATTTGACTACGATGATACAATCTACTTTGCATAGCGTAGCCATTGCAAAGCATAGGTAATGTTTCGCTCGTTTGACAAAATTCAAACCTAACGATACCTATTTATAAAAATATTAAATATTCGAAAACATTTAATTCTCTAACTCTCCATCTCACCCCCCCCTTCCTCCATGATTTGCACTTAAAGCATTGATTACTTTTTCCTCAGCCATCGGCTCTAATTGATATAGACATGTCTCATAGTAAAATCATGCTAAATTTTTCCTAAGCAGATTTTTTTTTAAGTTTGTACTTCACCCAAAAAGTTCAGAACACAATAGAACTTGATTGAAGTTATATAAGATTTCATGTCAGAGAAAACGGAATTGGAACATTAAATATTCACTTAAAGAACTATTGAAAGCTTAAATATATTTATCTGTTTTTTTTTTTTTTTGTTACCAAATTTTAGGAAAATAAATCCAGAAGTTTCGATCAACTCCAATTTAAAACTTTCCAAAATCTTAATTAAATTAAAATTGCACTTTCTGTTATATTTAAATTTGCTATTCATTTCAAATTTCTGAGGAGGCCCCTCTACAGTTAAAGAAAAAAATTCTTGCACGATATGAAACAAATCTCAGACTTGAGTTGACTTACATAATTGCAAAATTGTTTGATTATTGAATTATTAAAGCAGTGAGTAGATATCAAAATTATCAACATCTCTTTAGATTTATAATTTACTTGAATTTTTATTATTTCTTAATTTCATGCATTTCTTACGGTATAAAGTACGTCGAAAACAATTAATAAACAAGGTATATTAAAGAAAAAAAAGCCATTTTTTATGTCCTCGCTTCGAAACTAGAGAGTGATAAAGTCCAATTTACCATTATTGGTAGTTCATTTCATAAATGTTTTTTATGTCGGAATCTGCAAAATACCATACGAGGAGTGATATTGAAAGTTTTGAGCTGTATTCAAATGATGAATTTCGGCATTTAAAAGTATACGCATCTGCAGAAATATTAAGATGTACTGTCTTCTTGAATTAATCACGTAAGAAGTTAACAGAGGCAAAAGAAAAAGGCAATATATATATATATATATATATATATATACAAAAGGAGGTAAAAGAGTTGAAACCCATTTGAACTTGGTGCTTGAAATAGAAGTCAAACGGATTTGGCGATTGTTTAAATCGGAAGAATACTGTATTGTAAGATCGAGAAGTTGCTTCAGAGCAAATAAAAAAAATTATCTATGAAGTATTCGTAAGATCGTAATGTTGCTTCAGGGCAAATAAAAAAAATATATCTATAAAATATTTGTAAGATCGGGAAGTAATCGTAAGGCATTCCAGGCAATCCAGAATTCGTAAGACTGGAAAAATATTGCATTGCAAAACAATTGACTTGTTAAGAAGTGTTCTTTCTTCATATAATCAGTACGAGGAACAACAGGATTTGCTACAAAAGTCCTAGCCTATAATTGTTGATAGTCAGATGCAACTGGAGTTAGGACTTCAGTTTTCATATTAATTACAGTTGCCATAAATGGTTTTATTCTGTAGTTTTGAATTTGGCAATTGCTTAAATGTGAAGACTCCTCTATTGTAAAATCCGAGACTTGCTTGGAAACAAATAATAAAAATGTACCTACCCATAAAGCCCCCGTAAATATTTCTTAAATGTAAGGTTGCAGGCCAGCAGATACATGGGGATTTTCTTTATATAATCAGCACTAGGGACAACCGAATTTGTTTGAAAACTCCTAAACTATAATTGTTGTTGAAGTCTGAATTTCAATTTTTATACTAAGTTCAAATGATCTCGCTCACTAATCTTGTTTTGTACTTTCATGAAAATATTTCAGAATAAGTCTTCTTTTTACTTTTTTTTCTTTTTCTTTTGCAGTTTATTTTCTCATACTTAAAAAAAAACAATTTCTAAGAAATGAAAAATTAATCCTCATAGATATGATGCATAACAAGAAAAAAATTTAGAAAAAAATAAAAATAGATTAAGTTAAATTCAAATTAGAGTAAAGATACCAATTCGACCAATTTTGTATTTTTATAATTAATATATATGTGGTTAAAATACTTCATCTTTGTATCTTCTTTAACATTATTTTAGTAAGAATCAACTATGTAATCAGAAGAATATGTGACGCTGCTTTCTTAAAATTTTTTAGGCATATGAAATGTTATTGTGTAGACAAAAATGCAAATAATAACATTGTGGATTTTTCGACTGAATTTAAATGATAATTTAATAAATTTATTAAATCCCTATTGCCAAATTTATTAATAATAATGGTACAGCCATAAATGAGACTGCCTCTGTGTTCGCTAACTTTCAAGTGCTTCAATGTAATTGATAATTGAAAACTTATTATCATTGCATTATTATCTTCTCGTTAAATTCACGGAATTATGATTTCAAAAATTTTCAAAGTTAATTAAGAAAATCTTAATTAGGAAAATCTGACTTCCACATTTTGAATGATTCACACATTTATTTGGCTATTTTATTCAGTGGCGTTTTATTTTGTGATAATTTAGCTATGATTTTACTATGCTCTCATCTCAATCAAACAAAATCTCAACCTTGGCTGCATGACCTTTGATGCTGTAGTATTTGCCTTTAAAATAATTAATGATTCAGTGACTTTCAGACAAGAATTAATTCTCCAATATTCAGGAAGTGTCCATACGATTCGATTGACCAAAAACTTCCGTTCTCTAATTCAAAACTTTCGGTATATAAATTACTGAAGGAGAGTAGTGAATTGTAAATATTTCGGATAAATTCAACGACAGTCGTTTCTTTAATGGGCAGAAGAGTATTAATTTATTCTAGGAACAAGAAACAACGATGTCTTCACAATTCTATTAGAATTGCTTGATAGCTTTTTATTTAACAGTCAATAATACGAAAGAACAGCTATTCATACGTCACTTGGCTATTAAAACAGGCTTAAAGGCTCTACTAAGCAAATTTACAAGTGTTATCAAATTTAAATTAAGTGACTTTATTTACGCTTCATTTTTACTTCTTAAATCCAAGCAAGTTTTAATGATTTTTTTTGTTAAAAATTAAAACTTTTCCTCTATTTAATACCGAGAAAAAAAACTAAATCACGGAACCCGTTTTAGTAGAAGTTCGAGACGTTCAAATTCATATTTGAGGCTCAACATATTTCATATATTTGAGGCTCTTTCATTGCAATCCGTGAATGTTTCGGATTCGATTATCCAAAACTAATTTATATATCATCATTATTTACCTAGGATTGTCGGATTGCTTAATTTTTTTTACCTAAGCCCTATCAAAATGGCCACGTTTTGCTCGCTCAATTACTTAATAGAATCAAAAGAATCATAATGATTATTTATCGAAAACACTGAGGAAAAAAAATCTTTTTTTTTTGCTTTTCAGGTGCCAATTCCTCGGGAAGAGAAACAAAAAATATTGCAAAAATCTCTCTACAAGAAAGACAAAACAGATCGCATGAAAATGAAACTGGATTCCGCTAAATTGCTCGGGGAAAAAAATTTAAAAAATGAGATCCTCAGTGATAAGAGCAACAATAATGACCGTGCGGTGATACCAATGAATGGTATGGACGAATTCAATAATGAAGACGCTCGCCCTAAATTTTTTGGGGTGAAAAATTATCTGCACACCTTTTACGAAACCATAAATCTGAGAAATCCACAAATGTATGAAGACATCCCTGACGAATCTGATACAAATAATGAAGAAAACAAATTTAACCCTAACTGCAAGTTTTATTGGAAAGTTGGTGTTTATCTTGCTTTGGTCATAGTTATTGTCGGGCTTATTTTGATTTTGATTGGCTTTGTAACTCCACTGCATACAAGTGGCAACAATAAGCATGAGGAATTCCTGGTAATAGATAAAAGTTCGACTACTTTGAATGACTATATGGGAATATGCCGTTTGATTGGAATCGGAATGTTTATTGTCGGTTTTTCTTTATTTTTGGCAGTTGTACTGCTTGCCGTGTGTTTTCACTCCAATGAAGGCAACAACGATTCTGAAGAGGAAGATAGTGAAAAAGTCTGTTTGTCTTTTAATATGGAAAATTCCTATCAAAAGGAACCTGATGAACGCATTCCTGTTACAGAAGAATCGGAGGCCGTACAAGTTAAAAGGGACACTGACGAAGCGGTTGTCACCAGTAATAGTCTTCGCGCACCTCAAAATGTTCCTCCCAAGTAGAGCAAGTTAATACAGAATTATACGCATAACAGTTTTTAATTTTTTTATATTTTAAGTTTTCTCATCAATTTGCAAACAGTTGCGTAATAAAAGATTTCATTTTCAAAATTATAATTTCAAGTGTCAATTTTAACTTCGTTCTCAACCTTCAGCCACGAGTGATGCCGAAATTACCAAATGATGGTACTATAAAATCGTTATTAAATGACTACTATACGTGATCTAAGTAAAGTTTAATCTTTCTGCAGTTATCTTGTTATGCATTCGTATCTAAGGATATTAAATTTTCCAGACTGTAAATGGTTCGATTTCAAAATATATTCTTTCTTTATCTTAAAATGATTTTGTTGCAAACAATTTATAGAATAAAGGACTTTAAAACATTTTGTTAAGAAATCAGAAATACAAAACAAACCGGTTATGGCCAGTTTTTTTAAGAATGTTGGTTGGGCTGAACTTGGAACGATTTTTCTGATTTAAGGAACAAAGCAAGGTTGGAATATTCTCATTGCTTTTGAATTTTGTAATAAATATGTTTAATTATTTTTTTATTTTGATCTCTTAATACGTGAAATGTAGAAATATTAGAGGGCTTGGATATCCATTATTTTAACAATTCTGATTTTTCTGACTTTGAACAATTTTTCTTTAGTTAACGATTACTTGATTTTAAAAATTTATGTTTTGATATAAAAAAATAATTTTCTCTACATAAAACAAATATAATGTTTAAAAATATATGGATTAAAAGGGTCGGTATTTTATATATGTAGAAATAAGCTTGAGTCTATACATTGAATAATATTTCAGATTTAAACCTGAACAGTATTTCAAACTTAAACTGACGAAAGATTGAAGATCCGATCTATCTATATTCAACGATCGAATGATAAATTTCCTTTTATACTGTTCTTCTTCTTGTCCTCATTATTTCTTTTTTTTCTTCCTTATACTATAACTGCCATAAAAAAGTTTTAACTAACGTTTTTATATAATTCTTGAAAATTAAATATTAAACGCGCTCCTCGAGGCTGAAGGATTACTAGGCAAAAGAGAAAAAATATATCTTTACAGTTAAGTTTTAGCAAACCAGTTAAAATTCAACATCTTTACATAATTTTAAGTCTTTTCAATATGAAGGATAGAGTACAGAACATCTACACCAACTGTTACATCAACTGTTGGTGTAGAAGTTGGTTACTGTTGTTTACGGTTCAATATAATATCACAATTTTTATAGTAGCATAGACATTTATGCAACGCACTAAATATCTATGCCACTGAGCTAAAGATCTACTGCCAGAAAAGTAGATAGTCAAGAGCATAGTCAGTTCTCACATATCTCTAAGAAAATTGACTGAAGTGGAGATGGAAAGTATTGAAAAAAAAATGTTTTCATATAGGTGATAGAATACAGAACATCTACGCCAAACTGTTACATCAACCTTTACGGTTTAATATAATACCACAATTTTTATAGTAGCATAGGCATTTATACAACGCAATAAATATCTATGCCACTGAGCTAAAGATCTACTGTCCGAAAAGTCGATAATCAAAAGCAATTCTTATGTATCTCTAAGGAAATTGGCTAAAATAGAGATAAAAGGAAATGTGTGCTGATAAAATCACTGCATAGCACAATTTTGAAAAAAAAAATCATTGTGTATTAGATTAAGGTTAAAATTGTTTATTTTACTAGCTGTAGATATTTTTTATCGTAGTGATTTCTTTTGACGCTAATAGTCAATGTAGTCATTAAAAAAAGGTAGAAATTAGTAATATTTCTTTACACTAAGGTAAATTAGACAACATTTTTTCTGATGATATTTATTCCTATATATAATCGTAGATACTAGCACAAGTAGAAAAGACTTGCATTTTTAACGTGAAATCTGTGATTGTAATAAAATATAATAATCGTCTGTCCAATTTTAACTATATTTAAAATAGTGTTTATATATTTGGCATTGTATAGCCAAACGTATTCTATATGTGGAATTTTTTTTATAAAATTTTTGATTCATGTATTATTACAGTACTGCGCAAACTAGTTGGAATGTTAACTTTTATTAACAAAGCATAGATACTGCCTGAAATGGAAATATAAAAGAAATACTCTGAGAAACATTACGTTTATATCTCAAGTAATTTAGGAAACTTTTAAATCAGACAATTAATGCTGTAGCCAAATATTTTACGAAAAAAATAAAATGAAAAAGTATCATTAACAACCAAGATGACACTAAAAAATGTTCAAAAAATAACGTCAATGTGTCATTTAACTCTTATTTACAAGCAAAGAGACTACATTGATTTGAAAAGATCATGAAAATGTCAAGATCCTGTTTCATTTATTCTTCAAGAACCTATTCCCTCAAGTGATTTGACGCATCCTAATAAAAAAAAGAACATTTTTTTCTGATTAGTTCTGTCATCAGAAGATTTTCCATTGTTTCATCTTATACCACTAGAACAATCCCACTTGGGGCGCCTCATATAAGGATCAGAAACTTCAGGCACGGTGATTGGTTCTCGCCACCTGATCTACCATTGACTTGAAAAGACCATGAAAACGTTAAGTTCTTCTTTCATTTATTCTTCAAGAACCTATTCTCTCAAGTGATTTTCCGCATCCTAACAAAAAAAAAGAACATTTTTATTCTGATTAGTTCTGTCATCAAGAGTATCGAAGATTTGCTATTGTTTCATTTTATGCTAATAGAACAATCCCACTTGGGGGGCCTCATATGAGGATGAGAAATTTCCAGCATGCTGATTAGTTACCATCACCTGATTTACCATTGATGTGAAAAGACCATGAAATCGTCCAGATCCTGTTTCATTTTTTTGTAAACCTATTTCCTCAAGAGATTTGACGCATCCTAGCAACAAAAAGAACATTTTTATTCTAATTAGTTCTGTCATCAGGAGTATCGAAGATTTGCTATTGTTTAATTTTATGCTACTAGAACAATCCCACCTGGGAAGCCTCATATGAGGATGAGAAACTTCCAGCATGGTGATTAGTTACCACCACCTGATTTACCTTTGATTTGAAAAGACCATGAAATCGTCCAGATCTTGTCTCATTTATTCTTAAAGAACCTATTCCCTTAAAAGATTTGAAACATCCTTGCAACAAAAAGAACATTTTTATTCTGATTAGTTCTGTCATCAGGAGTATCGAAGATTTGCTTTTGTTTCATCTTATGCTACTAGAACACTCCCCCATGGGACACCTCATATGCGAATGAGAAACTTCCAGCATGGTGGTTAGTTCTCGCCACACGAGTGAGTACAGAAATGGTGAGGATCGATCAATGCTCCTTCCGATGACGGGACGTGCTTTTCACGGCAAGGGTTGGACCGTGGCCGGTGATGGCCATTAGAACTGAACTTTAGGTCCCGCCGGTCATTCATATTTAATTCAAACGCTTTTAATTTAACAGGGTGGTGTAGCCTAGTGTGGTTATGCTACTAGAACTATATGTGAATCAATATTAAATTTAAAGGATAGTGATGATGACTCATGACGATTTGTGAAGCGTCCTGAGGAAGACTTCCTGATGAAGGAGATGATTTGCTATTTATTCTCTTAGTACTTTCAACATTCTGGCAGATGTCAACTGATAAAATATTAATCAAATATTAATCACATTAATATATTAATAAAATTGTTAGGATATTTACCATGAGATGTTTTAGAAAAGAGCTTTAAAGTTTCAATTTTATCTGATAAAGGAGAAAGTAAAGTTGTTGGCTATTCCAAAATAATGAGTTAATTTTTCATCTTATTTGCTCAGTACTGTGTCTGTGTGTGTGTGTCTTTAGCTCTACTGAAATAGCCTATTGTTTTTAAATAGTCAGCATAAACGTTTTGTAATCAGACAAAATTTTATTCCATTTTCATGGCACTTAAGAGTTCTTAAAAATTTCAAAAGCAAATTATTTTACTTACAGTAATCTTGTAAAAATAAGTTTCTACTGAATAATGTGCCAATCCAAGAGCTTTTGAAGGTATATTTTCTGTAAATACAGATTTTCTTGCATTGCTAAGATTTCCAATTTTAACTGCAGCATTTTTATTGTTTTGATTTTAGTTTTTAGCTCATATATTTCTCCCCTTTTTCTTTGTCTAAGAATGCAGCATTAATTAAAATATTAACTGACTATCGATGTACATTGTAGAATAATAATCTTAAAATACATAAATAATCTTGAAATATGTTTTTATGA
>JAPMOR010043764.1:1443824-1465919 GCA_026543865.1 Argiope aurantia
TTTTTTTAAAAGGAAAAGAAGGCTAATCATGTCTTATTTCAGTCAATGAATCATTAAAATCTCAAATGAAGTTTCCTGTTTTACATCAGAATTAATATATGTATGTATATATATGTGTGTATATTATTGTTGGTGTATTGGTACAGTTTAAATAGTTTGGCAATGATTTGCTCTGTTAACAGTATCTGCTTCTACAAGCATTCTATTGATTCAATTTGTATTAAAACTAATCCAATACAACAATAGATCAATTGTTAGAAAATTTCCTCATTTAAAATCTCATGACGAATTCTTTTTAATTATAAAAAATTCATTTATAATAAATTATAAATGAAACTCAGAAATAAATGTCGCGAGATTATTAATTGGTTAATAAAATGCTGATCAAACTGAATGAACTTTTAACTTCAACTATTAAATGTGAATGTGAAAATTTTATTAATATATATCATTATCACATTTATTAATGATCATTATTATATAAGGTATTGTTAGAAAAAAAACTAGAAAATTGGTTATATTGTTGTGTTTGCTTGTGAACACTTGTATTTAAATAAATGTTAATAAAGAACGTATGTTCAATCTGTGTGTTTTTTTAACTTTTTGCTATCAAATTAAGTTTTAAATGAATATTTCACATCTAAATTGATAATAAATTAAGCCTCCAAGCAGTCAAATTAATTTTTTCATGGGAGAATTAATTCTTCTTTTCTGACCAAAATTAAAGAGGCTAACTACATTGATCAAAATATTTCTTTAAAACAATCCAGAGACTAGAAATACTTTTCTATTACATATCAATAAATTTAATAAAAGCAGCTTTTATAAGCATGTTTTTATTTACTCATTTATAGAAATTATTAGAAATTAGTACTAGTACTAAGAATACTAGATTGTAGAACTTTTTAATTTTAATTATTTTTTAGCTTTCAGTTTTTAATTTATATTGTATCGTCATAAATATGAAATCCAAGCAGGACTTTTCTCCATTCTAGTAGAATAAAAATTTAATTAAATCAATCTGTTATGTAATAATCGATTCCTCAAAAATTACTATATATATATATTGTAAAAATAGTACATAGATGTCAGGAAAACATTAGTGAACAAAATTTAAAATTCCAGAACATCACAAAACAAGTTTAAAACCAATTATAAAATTTAATTTTTACAAACTTGAATTCATATTCTAATTATTATAAAAAACCATTTCTTTTCATTGAAACTTCATTTTACAGAGCTCATTGTTATGAAATCAAAAAAGTATCTACTTGTTAGGTACACATTGAAAGAAGACAACTTTTTTCGATACCCTAAATTTTATCAAAAGCATATCCTCTTTTCCAGGTCTTTACCAAAATGTATGGAAACCACAGTTAGATGCCAACAATATCGAATCATTTAAAAGCACTGTTTTGAGTTTAAAAAATTCAAACATATGAAAAAAAAACCCTTGATTTTTTTAGAGTCCTATTAACTTGGAACTTAACACTTAATTAAAAGGTCTGAAACAATAAGATAGATTCTGAAAGAAAAATAGGTATCCACTTAAATCTTATACCATTTTCTTATTAATAAGGAGGAGGATTTTACTTAAAGTAAATTTGGCTGTCTAATGCTAAGACACCTAATATTTCCTTAACCCTTTCTAAGGCCGTGGGAAGTATGCTTCCCACCACATTTATCAATCTTTGTATGAAATTATGTAAGTTGGCATAAGTTCTGACAAATATTTTTAGAAAGACAGAAACTTAAAAGCTTAAGTTCTTTATCTCACACAAAATGAAGTGTCTTGGTTTGCCACTTAATTATTAATTAACCAAATTAATGAATTAATCAAATTAAATTTATCTAATAAGCTAAATGAATCCCTTTTCTTATTCTAATTTCAAGCCTAAAAATATTTTAACATAATGCGACTAGAAAAAAATGGCCCTTTAAAGGGTAAATCGGTAAACATTTTAATAAAAACTACATAATGTGTGATTAAAATTAAATGAATTAAATTCTGAAGTTAACATCGAAATTAGTACTTGAAATTCCAAAGGTATACATCGAAAAAAGACAACTTTTTCGGTACCTTAAATTTTATCAAAAACATATCCACCTTTCCAGTACTTTACCAAATGTATGGAAACCACAGTTAGCCGCCAACAGCATCGAATCCTTTACACGCACTGTTTTAAGTTAAAAAAATTCAAACATATTAAAAAAAAACCTTGATTTTTTTAGTCCTGTTAACTTGGAAACTTAACACTTAATTAAAAGGTCTGAAACAAAGTGATAGATCCTGAAAGAAAAATAGGGAACCATTTAGATCTTATACCATTTTCTTATTAATAAGAAGGATGAATTTTCTTCAAGTAAATTTGGCTGCCTAATGCTAAGACACTTAATATTTCCTTAATCGGTTAGCATTTTAATAAAAACTACATGATGTGTGATTAAAATTAAATGAATTAAATTCTGAAGTTAACAACGAAATTAGCATTTGAAATTCCAAAGGTATAC
The DNA here is from genome assembly GCA_026543865.1 of Argiope aurantia. Classification (NCBI taxonomy): domain Eukaryota; kingdom Metazoa; phylum Arthropoda; class Arachnida; order Araneae; family Araneidae; genus Argiope; species Argiope aurantia. The sequence continues at coordinate 1,446,336 of JAPMOR010043764.1, forward strand.
ATCGAAAAAAGACAACTTTTTTCGGTACCTTAAATTTTATCAAAAACATATCCATCTTTCCAGTACTTTACCAAATGTATGGAAACCATAGTTAGCCGCCAGAAGCATCGAATCATTTATACGCACTGTTTCAAGTTTAAAAAAATTCAAACATATTAAAAAAAAACTTGATTTTTTAAAATTCCTGTTAACTTGGAAACTTGGTAGATACTGAAAGAAAATTAGGGACCCAATTAAATCTTATAATATTTTCTTATTAATAAACAAGATGAATTTACTTAAGGTAAATTTGGCTGTTTAATGCTCAGGCAACTAATATTTCCTTAATTGATTAACATTTTAATAAAAATTACATAATGTGTTAAATTTTGAATTTAACATTGAAATTAGTACTTGACATTCCAAACTTTAACATTAAAACTAACAAGAAATGTGAATTTTCCACCATTTCTTTAATTACCAATCTAGTCTAAAGACAAATACAAATAGCACATTTGAAAAAAAGAGGGCAAGCAATTTACTGCTCTATATTCTAATGAAAGGATTTTGAAGAAGAAAAAAAACTCTGCTTCTAATTCCACAATGAAATGCAGCAGTATATTCAGTTTCAAGAAAAAAATTTCAAAACTTGAAATGAGGACTCATAGATAGATGAACCCTATTTACACTGAAGTATTAATAAATTTTCAGGGGGACAGCTACACAAAAGAAATAAAACATCGTGGAAAGTTTTGATTAAACCCGTAAGCATCTCAAAAGTATTCCTACTAGTAGGAAGCTTCTTAGAATTCAAGATAAAATGCTCTTTCCCTCCATTCTGAATGAAAAATCATTGTCATAACATGGCCAAATCAACTAGGTAATACTAGTTACATGCTCATTATGATCATTCATACAGGAAGATTGTATTTAAATTTCCATAACTGAAATAAATTATCAAGAATGTTCATTTTATGTACAAAGCGTCCGCTCTAATTACAGATCAACAGCTAAGTATTTTATTATTCAAAATATGCATATACGCTAAATATGATTTAAGCGATGAAAATATCATATTTTGAATTAATAAATGTAATGCTGAAAAATTGCAAAATCTAAATTTTATTGGATCCTCCTCTTTTATTTGTGCTATTTAGTAATACATTCTTGGTACTTTAACATTTTAAATCAAATAGTTTTAAGATTAGAAATAACCTAATTATGAAACTATGGATATCACTGTTTCAGACAGATTTATAATTTGTATTTGTGATATTTGGTGATACATTCTGGGTACTCTAACATTTGAAACCAAACAGTTTTATGATTATGTAGCAGTTGCATTACTCTTATCTTCTCTTTTGGATACTAGATGGCGATGCCTGTTTAGGCCATCCATATGCCATCCCATAGTACATTGCGATTGTAATTAGAATGAGATGTGATGCTGAACTGTGAAGCCACCCGAGTGTATGTCTTGTCTTTGTGTTTGTGCTTGTTTCGTGTGTGAATGTGATTATTAAAAGAAATGTTCCTAAAAACATTTGCATGGATCATAATAATCTACATTCCACCACTAAAAATAACCAATATATGAAACTTTGGATATGACTGTTTCAGACAGATTCAGGCAGATAGAATACTAAATTCCATGATTTGAAGAACGATCTAACAGAATTATACTCAGATGAACGTTAGACATTCATTTGTAATTAGGTTTAGAAATGTTTAGATTACTTGACATGTGGTAGAAATACAACTACTACGGAAAGACTTTAATAAATTTAATTACTTGCTTAGAAGACGTTTAATGCGTTTTGTTTTATAACCATTTTATTTAAAAGTTTAGAAGACATAACTCCAAATCCTTTCTGTAAAGTAAGAAACATAATATTTTTAGTAATAGATCGACCTAATATGAAGTAGTAAGCATACCAATGAACGTTAAGGATAGAGCTATTTTATAGAGTTCACTTATTACTGCTTAATTTTAGGCAAATTAAAACAATTTGCTGTTATTTTTTTAATCAAATCAACTGAATTTTTAAGAACTTAAAATAAATATTTGTTTACACTGAAGTTTAAAATCCATTTTTTTTATTTAATTCAGATGGCTACTCAAAAATTTACATTACAGAAAGGAAAAGACAATAGTATTGACAAAACGCAGTTTAATTAATTACATATTATTCATTTATTTGTTGAATAGCGATTATAAATAAGAAATTACAATCTTTTATTATTCTATACATTTAAAAGGAAATCTAAATATAATTATTAATATAGCGATACTGAATTTAAAGTAATACTTGCTATATCACCAGTATTTCACTAGTTCTGGAAATTAAAATGGAATTTAAATTAAATATATTTGAATTAAAATACTTAAAATCAAATTTAAATACATTTCAGACATACAGAACACAATACAAGATTATTTTTTTTTTTACTGAGAGAATATTTATGGTTTAAAATTTTAAAAAAACAAGGTAGTCAATTTTGGACGCTAGAAAACCTTCATAACATAAGACTAGGCACCAAGTGCGTTGATTTGGGAATGTTTGGAGAGAAATGAGGAAGAATGCATGAATCTCAACTTTCTTCCTCGAAAGTGCTTTAACATCATTACTGTTTAATCTGACTTTTTATTTGATTATTTGGAGAAGTTTGTTTCACAGTAAGATTTGTTGAAAACGTTGTTCAACAGGATGGGTCTTCATCTCAGAGATCTTTCCAGCCACGCACTTTCCTGATAATACATATAAAAATACCATCACTGGGCACGGAGATTCTCGCAAGTAACTTCGTGATTACCAGATTTAAATCCATTAAGATATTTCATTCGAAACACTCAAAAAATAAAGTTTAAAAAAGAGAATCCATGAACAGAACAGATTTAATAAATTTGTTATTATAGATTCTTATACCTGAAATACTTAATAATCTGCAAAAAGAATTCATTTCGAGGGTGTGTTTCAGTATTTCAAGAAAATGTTACAATAAAGTGACTTTTATTTCACCTTTATAAAATTGCTTATCTTAAGAGTATTTTCAATAAAAGTTATTTAGTTTTTTTCACCATACTGTTAACTGTACAAACCTAGTTATTTTTTAATTAATTTTTGCTTCCAAACTGAAGTCTACTTTAATTTTACCTGTTGAATATGTAAACCATAAGAAAAAAATGCAATGATATATATATTTTTTTAATTTTGCCAAATCATTTTTTTACATGCTTATATTTCCACTGTGAAATGAATTTGCGAGTCATATTGACTTTAAACTGTTTCACCCGGTCAATTTGAATTTTAAGACAGTGGATCGTTTAACTGAATTTATTAGCATGTAAAGATTTTTTTAACTAAAAATGATTAATAGGGTCAGGTTTCGTATAAAAAAAATCTAGATTGAGCAATACATTTAATGACTCAAACAACTTCAAACATAATTCTTAACGCTATTTAAAATTTTTTTACAATTGAAAATATATGCTTACCTCTAAAGGATTATAAATTAACCATTGAACCATGATTTGATAAAACACCTCCTATATTAATTCGTCTTTAAAAAAATCCAGTAAAACGTTTGAACACATTGTTGAAATATTGCATTGCCGTCTCTTTTTCACAAATATTAGCTTAATTCACGGAGCAAAACCTTCAGTATTTGTCTTTCCATGTCTAGTTGAGTTTTCGTGTGATCTAGCCTTGAGATTTAAAATTACTTCTAGTATTGTTTACTTTGAAACATGCAAACGGTTTCGAAAGCACGAAGCAGATGAAAAACAAAATAATAATCGTTTGCTCTCGCAGATGTTCTGGAAGCTTACACATTTCTTCAATAATGACAGAAGCTTAAATTATTAATTTTAACATCTGTCATTCAGAATATCTATAATTTCATTCTTCTTAATACTTTTTTCTCAAAAGTAATACGCGCAATGTTTTAAGCAATAAAAAATGAAAGCATTCCATTTTCATGGTTGAAATTTTTTAGAAATGGATTAGTAATAATTCTTAGTTTAAAATTAGATATTTTTGATACTTTAGTTAATTTCTTAATAATGAATACGCAATTCTTTTTATTCATGTATGGATGGTAAAGTAACATCAATCGGTTTTATTGTTGGTACTCTGTCGAAACTAATTTCCGTTTGACTTTAAATTCGAAACGGCAAGGGAAATGAAAATCTCTTGTAATATGCATTCAAATAAATAGAAAGTATTAATTCTCCGCTTGCATTTATGAGATATCTCGTTTAAAAACTCATTTTAAAATTTGATACATTAGTCTTAAATAAGTTTATTTTACAAATATACTCTTTATTTTTAATAATTCTAAAAATTTTAATAATTATGTGATGCTTTAATGCAATGTCCTTTTGATTTACTCAGTTTAAAAAGTCCGAATTTTTTTAATTTTGTGAACAATAAAGCAAGAGTTAAATGAGAAAATTAAATCATGAAAGAAGAAATCTGTAACGGCTAAAAACTCTAATTCACTTTAGGTTTGTAAGAAACAAGAGGAACTACGAATGTAGCTTTTCTCCTCTTATGATGGTATAAACTGTAAGGGCGCTAAAAAATATATTCTTCACAAACGCTTAATTACAATCTGGCAAAAGATACTTTTGTAAAAAGTCAAATATTTTATAAAACTCATATAAAATGAAATTTAGAATTGCATATCACAAGAAAAATAAGGGATATAAGAAATATAATAATTCAAATATAAGAAATTGACATTTAACAAACGTATACAGAACACCGTTTTTCAACTTCCATATTAAAAAAGAGGGCTATTTCTTCCTATTCTTTCATAAAAACTAGTACAGGAACAGATTTTCTAGCAGTAAATTTCAGCTTGAGACTGTATTTGGCATCTTCCTACAAGAATTTTAAATTACTGGAGACCTCAAGCACCCTCAAGATCTCATTACTTATGTTTATGTATATTTTTAAATTTAATTAAATGTGTTTAATTATCAATATTCCTCATTTTCACATAACTTGTATAAATACAGGCGTCTCTGTTTCATAGTATTAGTACTGTACCTGTATGTATATGTTAATAATTATACATAAAGGGCTAGGCCTGAGGTAAGTTGAATAATGCTGATAGGTAAGGGGTAAAAACTGCTGAGATAAACAGATCTATGCGTTTTATGTTAGATGCGAAAATTTAACTCAGGATAATCGAACAATTACAAAAATATATAATAATGATCTAAAACAAGAAATAAATAAAATAGATTGAAATTGTAAAGACTGATTTTAACATAAGGGGAAAACATTAAAATCTAAGCATAATCAAACGATAATATTAAAAGAAAATAGCAAAAATATCATTAAAAAATAATAAAAGTATTACATATCAAAACATTGAACATGAGGGATATTTTATGAAGAAATATAAAATACATAAGAAATCAAATAAAAAAGTCATTTAATATTAACAATCCCTTATTCTTTTAACTAAGTTAGATTATGGCCTATTGTATAGCCCAACTATATTATATTCAAACAAAGCCATTCAATGCTCTTTTGACGAACCTTTCTAACGAAAAAAAACTTTAATGAATTGAGGGAGTTCGATTAAAAATTTTGCTATTCGTTAACGTCATTCACAAGAGATTTAAAGAATACAAAACTATAAAGAGAAGTAGTTTTGATGAAAAACAAGATGTTCATGTGATACTCAACAACGGCTGACTATCCTGCAAAATATAAAAAAGTAGTTTAAAACAAATGTTACTTCTTAGAGTAAACATGCGACGATTTTGGAATCCATTAGATATCTTTCATTTGCTGCTGGTAACATTATGTCACAACATTACAGAAGGTAACTACCAGTTGGATGTACAACGACGTGCGCATTTAGAGTTGCTATCAGCCCGTGAATCCATTCTATGAAACTATTTTATCTTAGAATCTAATTGAAATAGAGCTCTTTCAAGTTAAAGTAGATTCGCAATTTTCTATATATAATCTGCGTTTAAAATATGCCCAAGCCTTTTACACGAACAAGATAAAAAACACACACACGGTTTAATGCTTACTTTGAAACTAATTTTTTTGAAATTTTAACATTGTAGAAATATTTTAAGAACAGTCATAAGCTCCATGCATTGAAAAAAAATTTGAGATTGCTGTCAATTCAAATTATTTAGAATAAATAGCTTGGCAATTATACATATAAAAAAATTTCGGAAATGAAAAGAAATGAGATCATTGCACACTGTTTCATGATTGGATCCAATACCAATCTGAGGTATGTGGAAATTAATTTCCAATGATCTAATAAATAATAAATAAAACGCTTTGATTATTATATTTTTTACTTGAAGTTAATTAAAATATTTTTTAATTAAATAAAAATTAAATTCAAAGCTATATATTAAAATCATTTTTTCTTCACTTCTTGCATTCATTTATGCATATTTGCATAGTTTTAGAAAAAAACAAAAACAAGTCACGCAATGTAGAATTAATGATTATGCTCAAAAGTTTAAAATTATAGCAACCGGTCTTCAAATATAAGCTTATGAATAGATAAACCTCATCATATTTAAAATATCTATTGTTTACAGATCCCTTTGTTTGGATCTTGGAAATTTTCATAAAATGAAAACACGGTCGAATTAAAGCATGAAAGATAATAGAATATTCTTTTGCAAACTTTATAACAAAAAGACATGACAACCAGTTAGCGTTGAGGTTATGAAATCGTGTTACAAACGCCATAAGTTTCAACCACATTATTTCTCCCATATTTTTGAAAATATACATTGTCTTATTCATAACATTACCGGTTCTGCCATCTTCCTTTAGAATCTTACGCTAAAATGCTTTAAATAAAATTTAATTTACATATTTATAGTTTTCTGCTTCGTTTATTTTCAATTGAAAGTGAAAAGACTTGACATTTTTACATGCTGAAAACAAATTAATTTTAGAGTGGTGATATCTTTATTGTGACCTTATTATTCTTGAAATGAATGGCCAAGAGATTGTTTCAAAGTAAGTAAATATAATTATCACATTTATTTAAGTATGGCTGGCATTTCACGTTGCATTAGCTAGAACAGTTCTAATTGTAAAGTCAAGTTATTCAAATATTATTGAATTTGAATAGTACCTTTGTTCTAAGAAGTATTTTACAAATTGTGCTGCATAATAAGTATATTTAATTTATTAAATTACATAGAGAAATAAATGAACGTTTATTTATTTTAAAGTAATTTCATACTAGGTATGATTATTGACAAGAGTATCTGGATTAATATCTTCATTTTATGGAATAATATTAAAATTGTTCAGGATAATAAGGGCATTTAATTTATTGAATTACATAGAAGGAGGAATAAACATTTACAGTGGCTCACAAAAGTGTTCGTACACTAAAGAAATTTGCAGAAATTATGTTCTATACTTCTTAATAAAGTATTTTATTAGTTGGTTTTTTTAATTAGCATCTTATATAGTTCTTAATAAAACTGAACAAATATTTTTATAAAAAAATCAAGTAGTATTGTTCTAAAAAATAAATAAATAAAAAATGTCACAAAATTAGAACACAAAAATCTTCGTACATCCAAACATTATTTATTTAAATTCATCATAAAAATATCTTTTGCGGCTTATTTTTCTTCTAATTGAAAAATACACTAAAATCGTTTGATTTCAATATTTAATAGTATTTAATATCACAATTATTTATTCTATTTACTTTATTATTAGATATGACGCGCATTCGTAAAAAAACAAGTTTAGACGTACGAATTAATTATATTTCATTTTAAAGCTGGAAAATCAATTAGAGGCATTGCAACTATAACTAATCTACCTAATTCAACGGTGCAAAGCATAATAAAACGTTACAGATAGGGAAAAAGGATTGCAAACAAGCCTCGTAATGGTCGCCCTAAAATTCTGTCAGCTAGAAGTCAAAGAAATATTGTGAGTAAATTTCTAAAAAATCCACGTCTGAGTGCAATTAAGTTTACTTCACAATATAATGAATCAAATGGAATTCTATTTCCTGTGAAACTATTCGTAAAATTCTTCGGAATGCTGGTATACATGGCCGCTCTGCAAGAAGAAAATTCTTTGTAATTCAGAAGAACAGAATTGCTAGGCTTAAATTTGCCAAATCTATGATAAACCAGCCAGAGAGCTATTGGAATCGTGTCTTATTTGCAGATGAAAGTAAGTTTAACATCTTTGGGTCGGATGGGAGAATCATTGTATGGAGAAAAAAAAAACGAAAAACTTAATCCCAAGAATTTAGTTGGAACAGTAAAACATGGCGGTGGAGGTGTCATGGTTTGGGGGTGTATGTCAGCGGCTGGAGTAGGCAATTTAGTATTCATTCATGGTATAATGGTTCATAGAGTTTATATAAATATTCTCAATAATAATTTTAAAGTGTCATCACAAAAATTGGGCATTTTAAACAACTTTGTGTATTACCAAGACAACGATCCTAAGCACACGGCCATGAATGTTCGTCTTTTTTGCCTCTATCATTGCCCTCAAACCCTTAAAACATCAGCTCAATCACCGAATTTAAACCATATAGAACATATTTGGAAAGAATTAGAGGTGCGAATAAGAAGTCACGACATTAAATCGAAAATTCAACTGAAAGCAGTAATGATCGAAGAATGGAACAAGATCAGTGCAGAAGTAACCGACCGTTTAGTTAAATCTATGCCCAAACGTTTAAAAGCTGTTATAAAGAATAAAGGATATCCTACTAAATACTAAACATTAATAAAAGTTTAGAAAATTTCATATTTAGTGATGTTTTTTTAAAATGTATGATCACTTTTGTGTCCTATTTTTGTGCAATTTTATTTATTGTCATTTTTAAAAAAATAATTTGCACCGTAAGTAAAATTTATTCTTCACTGCTTTATTAAGAACTGTAAAAATATGCTATGAAAAAATTTTCATGTAAAAATAAGAATATATAATGGTAAATAATGAGGTTTTTAATTGATTCTTGTTGGTGTGCGAACACTTTTGGGAGTCACTGTATTTATTTTAAAGTAGATTCATACTAGAGATGATTATTGACAAGAGTACCTAAATTAATATCTCCGTTTTATAGAATAATATTCAAGTTGTTCTTTATAATGAGGATATTTAATGTATTAAATTGCATAGAGAGATGAATAAACATTTATTTATTTGAAAGTAATAATCAATAATCATACTTGGTATGATTATTGACAAGAGTATATGGATTAATTCCTCATTTTATGGAATAATATTCAAATGTTCTGCGTAATGAGGATATTTAATTTATTAAATTACATAGAGAGGTGAATAAATGTTTATTTATTGTAAAGTAGTTTCCTACTAGGTATGATTATTGACAAGAGTACCAGAATTAATATCTTCGTTTAATCGAAAAATATTCTAATTGTTCTGCGTAATAAGGATATTATATTTATTGAATTACATAGAAAGATGAATAAGCATTCACTTATTTTAGGGTGGCTTTTAAAAACAGTATAATTATTGACATTCTTAAACACTTTTAATTAACTTTGATATTTCAAATCTGTAAGAAGGACCGTTTGTAGAAGATTATTCAATTATTTCTTCATGTAACAGAGTTCTAAAATTCTGCAGTTCTTAGTTTGGGACAAAAAAACGTACGAATTTCAATAATATTAGAACTCTTAATTATCAATTAGTATATTAATTTAGATAAAAATTATTTTCAAAAAATGGTGTCATTTGGAAATTAATATGTGGAATATAAATTTTTGTATTCCCTAATATTTTTAACAATGAATTAAGAAATATATTAAAGATTAAAAAGTGAAAAGTGAAAATGATTTTAATGGACGTTTTATAAGAGATGAAAAAAATAAATTAATATTTTTGTATCAAAAACAGAGCCATATCCCCAAGATTTCTTAGATATTCATTAAAAGATATAAATATAATTAAGATTCCATCTTATATAGAGTATTTCTATCAAAAATCCACATATTTAAAATTTTGTATTAGCTCCTATATTTTTTATTAAAAAAACTAATAAAAAAATTAAAATATTATAAAAAGATAAGAATAAAAAAATGTATTCTTAGATAAGGAATGTTACTAATGCGAGATATAATATTCAATACTGTAGTGGAATAAGAAAGGTTATGTTCAAATTCTTTATTATGCTTATTCTTAGTTATGCTTTATGCTTTATTCTCAGAAATCTAGAATATTAATAGAAGGCAACATTTTTTAAAGACAAAATTCTATATTTCTGTTTAGAATGTAAATGTGAATTGAAAGAAAACAGCTGTATTTATAGTATTCTGTGTTCTGCACATGGCGTTGTAGGGCCGCCTTCTAATCCCTGAGAAGGTTGATGTTTGCCGTCTTATTTAAGTTTTTAAAAAATATTTAAGATTTTTAAGAGTTTTTAAATCAGCTTATAGATTTTTTATGAATTTCATAAAAAGTAAAGCCTAAAAAGGAAATTAATTAGTATAAAAAACTTTTGAAAAGACCGTTTTTATCTGTATATTAGAAAAGAAAAATAAATCTTTTATCAAAAATGCGAAAGTTGGAACAAAATTCTTAAAACTTGAGTCTCAATAAACAATAGAAGAATACCACAATGGGTATCGTAAGAAACGAAAAATCCCGAATATTCATTATATAAAAATTAGAATGCGTTATAAATATAATTACGCTTCCAATTTACATAAAGTTTTCCTTTTTGGCACCAAACTTTTAAGATTCTTTGTTTTGTTTTGTTTTCCTATTTGGCACTCAACTTTTATGATTTTTTGTTGTTGTTGTTTTCCAGATTTATAATAAAAATTTATTTTCCTTTTTAAAGCACTAATAAAAGAATTTTTTTTATCATGGATTTTATATTTATTACATACATATGAATTAATACAATGCATAGTGATATGTGTGTACTACTTCTTTTGAAAAAATCTTTTGCTAATAAAAATTCATCTCAACACTTTTTTATATTAAATTGTATTTTCCACTTTATAACGATGGCATGGTGACACGGTGACAGTCTCGGTTAAGAAATTCGAGAATAAAACTTTTTCCGAAGTAGGTCTCCCCGAAACTTTCTAGCAACTCTCTAATAAACGTGTTATCATAGATAACGCCTTTCATGTCATTAGAATACAGTAGTTATGAAATATTAATCTTTGAAGTGAATTTAGCTTTTTTAATGCTGAATCTATTAAATTAACTGAGTCTATAAAAACGATCCTTGGCGTTTAATCCCTGGCATGCGGTTTAATAGTATCCGAAAATCTAATTCGTGGTTTAGAAACGTTTTTCGCAACCGAATGATAAAAAAATTTGACATAGAACTATAATTGTAGTAATAAAATCTCATACCGAATTAAATATATTTGTCATTTCGTCTTAAAATTATCACGTTTACATACTTTTGAACGGCAGACAGTCAACACTTTCATGGATTTGGCTCAAAATTTGAAAAGTATCTAGACTACAGATATTAATTCTTTGTATCGAAATTTATCTATATACCTCCCTTCGTTTTGTAGTTATAGTGTTAAATTATATTCGAACAGCAGTAGGGACAGACTTCCTCTGATGGTAATTTGCTCAAAATTTGATAGAAATCTACAAATTTAGTATAAAGACCGTATAACAAATCTCATCAGTCTAGATCAAAACATTTTAGAGTTATCTTTATCACAAATAAACAGACTGAAGGGACATTTTCCGAAAGTGCGTTTTACAACGCATTTTTCCCTTTCTCGACCTTTATCTAATTTGATGCATGAGTATCAGCATTTCAGTAAATGAATTTGGTATAAAGACCGTATAACAAACTTCATCAGTCTAGATCAAAACATTTTTGAGTTATCTTTATCACAGATAAACAGACTGAAGGGATATTTTACAAAAGTGCGTTTCCCTTTCTCGACATTAGTCTAATTTGATGCATGAGTATAAGCATTTCAGTATCTAAATTTGGTATAAAGACCGTATGACAAACTTCATCAGTCTAGATCAAAACATTTTTGGGTTAGCTTTATCACAGATAGACGGACTGACGGATGGACATATTCCAAAAAGGCATTTTTGGAATTCCTGGAGGTCCAAAACGTGAAGATTCGTCAAAATCTCGAGTCCGAATTTTTTGAATATGATTATACTTTCTCTATAGTACATATACGAGAAAGTAATTTGTTTAAGTCTGGATTTTCTCCTTTCTCGGAGTTTGATGACATAATCATGGTCCATGAACAAGACCTTTTTTCTAATTGTTAATTTGCATATTTCTTCGGAGAAATGTGTGCACCTCCTCGTTCTAGAAACTTTATGACGACAAAATATCTGTTGGGACTTTCGAGATCATTCAACTTAAGATCTATGTTGTCAATGAGCTTAATAGGCTTTAAATCTGTCGTCGGAGATGTTAAGTTATAAGCTGGTGAGGCGTTGACATTTTAAAAATGGAATGCTCCATCAGTTGTCATTCTTGATCTTTTACCACGATACATAATTACAAGTTCTGAACCTAAATAACCCACAAGTAACTTTGAAATAGTTTGTAATCACATATTTTTACTTTCTCTAGGTTATTTCCATTTAAAACTATCTGAAACACTTTCATTTAATTTAATGCTTTTTAAAACAATATATTTAATTTCATTTTTTATCTAACACTTTCTGAAATATACAATTTCATTTCATTTTCATGTAAAGCTTTGTTTTGTTTCCAGGACAGCTTCATTTTCAACAACTATACCTATTTTCTCCCAATCTTTCATCTTTAGTGAATTTTAAAAGAATTTTTCAATGAAGCCTTAAAAAATGTTAATTTATTAATTTCTTTTTAAAATAATACATTTTTGCACTTTAATAGACTGGATTGACATTTTATGGCAGTTGCACACAGTAATATTTTAAACCAGCAGTTATAAAACTTTTAGAAAGGATGTAATGGACCATTAAAAAGATCAGGTTTAGAGTTGCAGAACTTATAATTGGAGATCCGCTTCGGCAAAAATCCTCTTTTATGTCACTTGGTGCAATTAAAAGTTCTCAATGCGGTGCATGAAAAATTAGTTCCAGGCCTTCAGATATCATCCTCTTCAATTGCCTACGCCTCATAAGATTTAATTCCGTCTTAGATAGCACTCTTGAAAAAACAAAATGGGGCACTTATCTGATTAGATTAGACTATCTGAAATTTTTCCGTACCTAGAACAACGTTTCTCAACTTCACGTACTATTAGGGGTACGTGAAAAGTCTAGTGGGTACACGGAAAAAGCATGTATTGGTTGATATTGATAGATGGATTGAACATAAGAAAAAATGTTATAAGCTGCTATAACATCTCGCATTTCCCGCCCAAATTATATTTCATTATGAAAAATCAAAATATAGATTTGAATTAGAAATAATTTTAATTCAGAATGATATGAATCTTTAAAATTTGGTATATATTTCATCTCTAGAATTAGTGCCTATTGGGAGGGAAATAAACATCAATCGACATCTATCTTTGATATCTGAGTTTTAAATTTAATTAAAGGTGTATAATTACCTATAAATAATATTTCTGTATAATTGGTAATCATTCAACTTATGCGGCTAATCCAAACCATCCGAAGCCACATGGAGAATTCTGAATGACCGGACAGCAAATCTGGAGGGAACTATGGCTGAGTCCTAAGGGCCATCACCGACCACGGTGCAACCATTCCCGTGTGAAGTACGTCCCGTCATTGATAGGAGTTAGCCGACCCTACCATTTCTGTACCCTAATTGGTGGCGAGAACCAACCACCATACCGAAAGCTTCTCATCCTCATTTCTGAATTATCCCCTTTGCGAGTGCATCACTGGTAAAAGTAAAGTTATCTCTGTATTATAGAGCTATTGCTATACTTGTGCCTGGATGTTAGTTATTATACATAAAGTATCGGGTTTGAGATACATTAAGTAGTGCTGATAAGTCAAGGGGTTAAAAAAAGGGTTGGGAAATACTGATCTCAACCTAGACGTTTTATGTTATGTAGATTCCAAAACCTTCCTAAGCATAATCAAAATCTACAAAATAAACAATAATTGTACGTATTAATAAATTAATGAAAGAAATAATTTTAACAGAAAATTGTAAAGAATGATTTTAACAGAAAGGGAACACATTAAAGAGTAAGCAAATCAAACAGCAATAGTAATAGAAAATATCTGAAAAATCGGTAAAAGTTACTTAAAGTATTGCATACGAAACGAAAGAGCATGATTTTTTTTTCTCAAAAACTATAAAAAAATACAAGAAACATAGCAAAAAATGGATAAAACAAGTACATATTTTACTTGTAGTACATAAATACATACAAGCAAAATAAGTATACATAAAATAAGTAGCTCAAATGTACATAAGTACATTTGAGTCACTTATGTAACCAACCGACCAGAAATAAAACTAATTTTCCTGCCATTACTTCATTCTATATTTCTTATTTTTTCTACCGTAAAATCAACCATCTAATTAAATATTTTTTGACATCATTTATCCATCATTACTTTATCACAAATCATTTTAAATAATTTCTTTTTAAAAACATAGTAAATGCTGAGCAAAATAAATTTATCTTAAGGCATTGCACCAGATGGAAAATTAATTTTTATTCATTTACTTTATTTGGCAGCGTCTTGAGATCATTTGCTCTGCAAATAATATCAAATAATTTCTTGTAAAAACATTGAATAAAATAAACTCATTTTATGGCATTTATATAACTAGCATACCAGACAGAAAACATATTTTTCTTTAGTTTATTTGGCACTTATTATTTTATCGCCTCAGTATCATTTGTCCTGATTCTTTGAAGGACCCGCCCTATCAGGACAACGATGACGGAAGAGTCCACTGAGATTGTTACGCGATATACTTCACCAAAACTGCATTATGTGCAGGAGTAAGTTCCTCCCTTACAACAATCTATTCTAGCTCGTCTCTCCTGGGAATTGATTTGATTTAGCAGAAGTGGTTAGAGGAAATCAGAAATCGGAATTTAACAGCAGCACAGAAATCACAAGTTTATCTTCAGCAAAGGAAATCACTTGCGCTAGAAATCAGCCGGAGGGTGACGTAAAATCAATAAGACGGAGCGCATTATTCACGTTAAATTCGTCCAAAAATTTCCCAATTCCAGCTCTTATTCCATAAATTAAAAAGCAAAAAGGAACTGAGATCATATTTTGAAACTGGATGATGGTAGTGGGTGGGAAAAGAGGGAATTAATGGAAAAAAGTAAAGAAAGAAAGTAAAATCCTAAGTACTTAAAAAATCAATAAAATCAACTATATCCATTCAAATTTTTTGTAAGATGTCTTCACGGTTTTAAGCGCTTTGCTCAGAATAAACAAAGGATCAGACTTCTCAAATTTCTAAGAAAATTATTCAAAGTGTATTACAGGATTTTTTCATCAATTCAACGTACGTAACTCTAGTAGCTTGGAAAAATCAAAACCTTCTCTTTAAGAAGAGAAAAAAAAAAGGTTCGTTATTATAAAATAAGTTAAATCCCATTTAGTTTTTTCTAGTATGTCTTGTCAATTTGAAGGCTTTGCTCAGTATGAACAGAGGATCATATTTCTCAGATTTCAGAGAAAATGAATTTCAGGGATTTAGCAAATTTTACATTAAATCTATGAACAAAACTGTAATAGCTTGCACAAAAATCCCAATCGATAATCTAAAAAATAAAAATGTAACTCAAAATCATTTTCCTTTAATTCTTATTTGTAAATGAAAAATTCACTATCTCAATACAGATTTTTTTTTTGGAAATAATCTTTGCTTAATATTTTCTGCAAAAGCTGCAAATGGGGAAATTTTAGATAAAGGTGATGAATTTTAGCCATTTTCAGATAACCTAACTCTTAGGATTGCATGTTACAACAAAATACGATGTTTGGTCATTGTTTGAGTCAACATCTTGTTCAAATTAGCCCAAATGGGAAATTGAGAGAGAATGAAAGGACAGAATTTAGAGATAATGAATATAAAAGTTTTCAAAACTGATCTTTCATTAGTATGCAAAAAAGAAGATGATTAATTTTGCTAAAATTAAAGAATGAAA
Source organism: Argiope aurantia (assembly GCA_026543865.1). Taxonomy (NCBI): domain Eukaryota; kingdom Metazoa; phylum Arthropoda; class Arachnida; order Araneae; family Araneidae; genus Argiope; species Argiope aurantia. The sequence continues at coordinate 1,462,432 of JAPMOR010043764.1, forward strand.
ATAAAGAAAGGAAGTCTCAGAAATTCTCTGACTTCGTTAATTGGAGTTTTAGTCACGTTATGCTATAATTTTAATCGTATATGAGCTTTTGGAATTTTTTTTATTTACGATATTTATTTTGTCTTACCTTCTATTTTTTCATATTTTAATAAGGAAATTTAATTGACAACAGCTTTTAAAGACATATTTCATTATCTCATTAAACAATTATTTTTTTTAATTTTAATTGTTTTTCTAGTTTTCAATCTTGAGATCCATTATTTCTCAAACACCCCCCCAAATGATGGCAGAGATGCAGAATCATTATTTAATTTGATTAATGGCTAATTCCCAGTTATGTTCTGAGAATATGAAAATTTTGTAATAAATAATTCGAAAATACACAAATGTCAAATATTTGAAACCTCGGAGATTGAATGAAAATCATTTGCACAATTTTTTCTTCACAAATGTAAAGCAAGTCATGTTAAATAAAAAATCTTTAAAAATTATTTCGCACTTCTTAAAAAAACGATTTAAATTATTTTAACTTTTTTTATTTTAAAGGATTTCTGACTTTTGGTATTTATTTTATTTTACAGTTCATCATTATAAATATTAAGAAATTTTAAAATTAGTTCCTTTTCAAATCCAATACCAGATGGGATCATTCATGTGAAATCGAAATTCCATATACTGATAATTAAGTTCTGATTTTATTAATATATTGCTTTATCATCGGAAAAGCATAGTTGTATAAAATTTATGATACCTAAAATTTTAGGAACTAAGCGAAAAATTGGTCACAAAATTCCATTTTCCCATGGAAAAAAAAAACTTAAATTTGAGAAAGTCGTGTAAGATACAGTTTCCACTACATCCTTATTAAAAATTCAAGGTTTGGTTTTCATTTTTTTACGCATACATGTATGGAGATTTAAAAAAAATGGGTAATATTCAATTACGGAATGAAATCTGACAGATTTTTCAATTTTGAACCTTAATTAAAGATACGGAGAAACACTCTTAGCGTTTATCTCCTAAAAATTGTTTCAAAAGTACCTCACGAACTTCAGTTCTTCAAATCAAAACACGAAAGTGAATTATATTCATCTTTTGAATTTCAATAATTAAAGCAGAAATCTGGTAAACTTCCTATTAAGAAACTGAAAAAAAAAGGAAATTCAAAGAGCAAAAAATCAATTAACCCTTTTTAGGGCCGTGGGAAGTATGTCTCCTCCAAATTCATCAATCTTTGTGTGAAGTTATGTAATATGTCATAAGTTCTGACAGATTTTTCAATAAGACAGAAATGTAGGGGCTTTAGTTCCTTATCTCACACAAAATGGCGTGTCTTTTTTTCTTACTTAATTATTAATTAACACAATTAATTAATTAATCAAATTAAATCTACCTAATAAGCTAAATGAATCACTTTACATAAGCCAGTCTCAAATCTAAAAATATTTTAACATACCGTGACTAGAAAAAAATGTCCTTTTAAAGGGTTAAATTAACATTTCATTAGATTTTTAATACGACTCCTTTAATAGAAAGAATTCCCTTGATAAAAAAAATTGTAGATTTCGAAGAAAATGTTGACAGTAAATTACAATACTTCATAGTTAGGTCTCTTATTTCTCTGTACAAAGAAATCATACAGCTGAAAATCGTAATAATGCAAACAAATCGTAAGTAGCAAAATATGATTTACATTTGGAATCGTAAAGCTTTCTACTAAGGAGGGTGGAAAGATAACATCTTGTGCTTGATATTAACGCGGTAACTATAACCTAAGAGAACCCCCTAAATAAACATTTTAATATTAAAAAGACAAATTAAAATGCTTCCATTAGCTCCACTGAAAACGTATTTCTTTCATCCGACGATTGTATTGACATTAAAAAATATTCCCTTCTTATTTTTAATATGAGCTGGAAAGGTAAATAGGTATTCGCATAGCTGTATTCAACGGAGCTTCTAATAAATTTACTTTGTATCCGCAAAAGAATAAAAACATCCAGCTATTTTTATTTCATTCTCACTTTCATTGTTGCTTTGCAAATACAATAGATTTAGCAAATACTTTTAGATATACACATTTGTTGAATAGAGTCTCAATGTCGTCTCAATAGTGTCATATACAGAGAGTCTCAAAAAATAGAGCAAGCTTCTGTTGCCTTAAATATTGTATCTAGACGTATACTTTTCCTCACAAATTTTCATCAATTAAGATGAGCAATTGTATGAATGTACTTGACTCATTTGTAATTTGGTTTCTGGAGAAGGTGACAATGGAAATTTTAAAAGAAATTATAATAATAATTTTTATACAATCGCTATAGAATAAAAGCACCAACTATTAAAACACTTTTCTTACACTTATCTATGAATACACAAAGTTCCATGCTTCTATCTTAAAAATTTGCTAATATATTAAAAAGAAAATTTATTGACTTAGATCACTTTTTCTTATCTTATACTGGTGTTGGATCGAGTCTTTAGCAATATGTTTTAAGGATAATACACTATATTAGGTTACTGAAAAGGAGGAATGAGAAAATAATAATAAATTTATTAACACTTATTAATTTTTTTAAAATTATCAAATAATGCATTCATTCGAATGTTTACAAAACTATTTCAGTTCAGTTATATTAACATATCGTTTTTTTAAAGTAACACTATTTTGGGACGGACCTTGTGATTTTAAACCGAGGTCAGATGAAAAAATCCACACCTGAAATGGTACCAATCCCCTTCCTAACTTCCGCACCACACCAGCTGGAGGACATTTGACCCCGACGAATTTAGAGAGCACCAGAACAGCTTACAAGGCAGTTCTTCGGTGGAATCGTGTCTCGGACCTGAAATCCTCCAGTTCCGAAGCCGAGATCTTCCACAAGGTCAGTGCGGCGCTTTACAAAACTGGTTCCAGATAGACATTTTTGAAACCTACATAGGATGAGGAGAGAGAGAGACTATTGGAGCATTGTGAGGCAAATTTAACTTAGCATGCATATTCGAGAAAGTTGCATTAGTTTTATATAGCACAAATCATCAGCTTTTCAAAACTTAAGTAAACAAAAGCATTATTTTTTACGAAATCTTAAGGTTATACAAAATTGCGAGCAAAGAATTTTATTTTGGAAATGTACTGCCCCTCTGGGATAATTTGAATTAACTTCTCAAGTTTCCCTTCCTTTCTTTATTAAACAGAAGATGCAGCTGACGACTAATTAAATTGAATAGCTGCATGAGTAGTGAATTTCTTTCAAGTCGAAATAACTCAGTGTTGCACTACTAGACAAATATTTGTATATGACGGTTTTTCTGTATTGAATAAATCTGCATTTCTGAAACAAACGTTACTTTCTAAATAAATTTGCGATCAGATCTTGTAAACTTAGAAATAAGCATATCATTTTGTCAATCAAAGCTAGAAATTTCATGTTTATATAGGTGAATATAGGAGAAACATTGAACTAATTGTAACTTTTCCAGCAGGG